>JBBCBC010000257.1:0-49605 GCA_037126765.1 Stenogyne calaminthoides | reverse complement strand
ACTACAAACAATTGAATGATGTAAGTCTCTTATTGCACACTTTTATGTTTTACACCCCACATAGTGTTAGTGTCCTTTCCAGGGTATCTTGCATTTGAGCAACTTTTCACTGGATTTATGGCAATCATGAGTTTCTATGGCAAAACATTTCCGATTAGTTCATTTGTTATTGCTATGTAGAATGGGGCCTACTTGGCTTATTTGCCTTTCTGGAGCTATGTTCGAAGTGGAGATTAGGGCTTTGACTATGATGTCATATTAATAGCATCGACTCACTGTTAAGCACACAAAACAAATTGGGAATAGGTTATGATCAGATGTTCAGTCTTTCTCCCTCGTGTATGGTTCCAATATAGGGGACAATATGTCTATGTCAAGTAAATTGATTACTTAGTTATGATCTCTCTCTTAGACAAAGTACTTTAAAATCTAAGTACCGTAATGCTATTATTACCAGAATCAGGGCACTCAAATTATAAACAAATGGAATTATGCTTCTAATAAAATGGAGAAGGGTAGGACTTTATATTATCTTCTGAATTCTGATGAACTATTTCTGTTAGGTTTCTCTTCTTGATTCAGTCCATTAATTTACACTCTACGAATAGCTACTAGCTGCCTTTCTTTAGGCTAGAAATATAATTGAGAGCTTGCATGCCATAATCCATTCAATTAATTCGAGCTTGTATCCTTTGAAAATGAGTAGTTCTATCTATACTTATCAATCTCAGAATGTAAGACAAAGTATGAATCATGTACTTGGCCTCAATGCAAGAGTAGAACACATTTATTCTACATTCTCAGGATTTGACTTTAATTTTGGGAGATTTGAGGTTCGTTAGACCATAGAAAGGTGAGCATGTTGCTGTCTTAGGATTGTGGAAGGGTCTTTGTCCGGTGAATTTCAGTGTTCAATATATAGTATCCCAATTTATTACTTCAGTCATCAGTCTCTGAGATGTTTTTTTTCCCTGGGTGCCTTTTATGTTGAATGATGGTTTCTTTGTTGAAGGAAACATATGGAAATTGTTCTGATTCAAGCGATGAGGATTTTGATATTGATGGTTTTGATGATATTGATGATACTACTACCCGAAAGAGAAGAAAGACTAATCCTGGGAGAACTGGCGCGAAGTCCTCTAATGAGACCCGTATTTCAAAGAGTTGCATACATGCAAAGGATGAGAACCAGAAAGAAAGTGAACAGTCCCCTAAACAAACTTACAAAAATGGTGTTGATGGGGGCATATCAGAGCACAAGGCTGAAGTTGGTTCTGCTAGTACGGGCACTAGAAAATCAAGGGTTAATCGGCTTGGAGAAACTGCAACGCAGGTATTAATTTAGTGTTTATCGGCTTGAAGCAGTCTCTACTGTCCCAGTGTAGAAGAGTTCTGATGATGGCTTCGATTTTTTTTTTGGAAATTGTTGTGTTTCAAACATTTATGCTTCAGGTGATTCAAAAACTGAAATATGATCCCCTAACCACTAACCAGCTTATATTTAATTGGCTTGCAATTACTTTATGTGGGTATCTTGGACAACATATTCGTAGCTACACTTCAAATGTTTTGAAAGTGCTGTGTTATTTTCTCGTTTATGTCAGTTTATAGGATTTTTTTTTCCCTGGCGATTTTCAATAATGAATAAATATGTTTTCGTACAGAGACTCTATACGTCCTTTAATGAGAACCAGTATCCTGAAAAAGCTTTAAAAGAAAACTTGGCTAAAGAACTAGGGCTCACCATTCGTCAGGTATCATTGAGCTCTAATGCTGCAGGCTTGTGTTAGTATAATGCATACATCTGTTTATTTTAGTTAAATATCTCTTTTGCAGGTTGGTAAATGGTTTGAAAATGCTCGTTGGAGTTATAATCATAGACCACGAGGGGAGACAAATTCAACTGAGAGGCCACCCGAACCTCAGCCAACTATTGGTGTTTCCAATGAAAATATGGAAGTGCAAGAGTCCATTCCAAAGAATCCTAATGCAGAGGTAAAAGAGGAAACTTTGGGAACTAATACTGGTGGAGAAAATTCTGGAACAAGGAAAACCAGAAAGAGGAAAGGTATGGTAGATGAAGCAGTGGGTGATATGACAGTTAGCAATAATGGAATCAAAAGGTGATAAATGATTTGCAATCTTGACAACTTTATAGATGAACGAGAAACGATTGCTTCTTGATCATGTATTTTGATATTCTTGAAAGACTACATTCAGATTTCTCTAGAACTCAAGAAAGGTTAATATTTCATCACACAGATAGCAGCCAGTTGTTGCTGAATGACTTATTTGTTTCCTGCTAAGTCACACATTCTAAGTTCAACCGCTGGGAATTCCTCACCTTGGTTTTGGCACCGCTCCATGATGAATTTCTAGCAGTGTGGATCTTGTGCATCCAACTATCTTTCATCCTGATTGATACCACACGTGCTGGCTGATATTTTTTAATTTGGGAAGGTTCAATAACCAACTGGTGAAGGAGTTTACAGTTTTAAGTGGATTCATGGTGTTGTACTTGTCTATTCAATGATTTTTTGTTTTGTATTTGTTGACTGTGTATTACTTGATCAAATTTTGAATACTGAGATGTTTGTTACTTACGTTGCTGCTGTTGTTATTTGAGTTGTATACAGTGTGGGGATTGTGTGAGTGTGCGGTGGGTGAGTTGGGTCGGTGCCTTAGCTAAAACAAAAAAATATAACATTGGTGTGATGTCAATTGCATATTAATATATTTTCTGTCAAAAAAAAAATTGCATATTAATATATATTTAAGTGGGCGTTAAGTTTTTTTCAGGTTAACTCATGAACTATGGAAATTTCTTAGTAAATGATTTATTTGTGTTAGTAAAAGTTTTAACAAGATACTATTGGTATATATATATATATATATATAATGGAATGTGGCAAGTTATAAAATGATGTGGCAAAGTCATATTTTTTTTATTTCAAATCCCTCTAATCTCATTTATTTAGAGTGTTGTTTTGATCTCAATCGTTGATTTTGTCTTCTATTTTTTATAAATTGGGATCTCTCTAATTCATTTTTTCTCATTCTCATTTGTCTGTGATTTCTCTTTATTTTCTCTCATGCATCTGCTCTCCATACGGTATCCACTCTATTCTTATTTTGATCGTATCTTTTATTACTTCAATCATTAAATTGTTCTTATATCCTTCTTATATCGTTTTTTTTAGGTAATTGCTTGGTTTCATTATGTGTTTTTGTTGTTGTTCTTATTTCATTCATTTTTTTTCTTATTCATTATGTATTTTATTGTTGTTACTTGTTATTTACAAATTTCTTTTCATAATATTTTTTGATCAATAGATTTTTTTTCTCATAATATTTCATGATTTCTTATTTATTTTAGACTAACAATCTTATTTAATATTTAATTTTTATATATACTTTTTGCAGATTGAATAAAAATCGAGAATATTACTTGTCGATAAGGATGAAGTTATATGAAGATTTTATTTTTCTACTAAGAATATGAGGACAGGATTATATTTACATTGATTTGATGCAAAGGATCATTGTAAAAGTTTCATAAATTATTGTTACATTTCGTTACATCTAATTGTAGATCCTTCTACGATGTTGATACCTTTAACCATTTTATATTCAAAGATATTTGATAAAATATTTTAATTATTTCGCTGTGAATATTTATCTAATGAAATTCATTATCTAATACTTTTATATAGTTTTTTTTTTCAGATAATACAATGCAACAATAACTAATTAGTCAACTTTTACAAAATATAAAATTAATTACATCTTTATAATTAATATCAAGCATCTAATGAATTAGTCAACTCTGTAAAGATGTAAATTCAAGCATTATTAGATGCAACGAAATACAAAAATAATTGATTAGTCAATGATTAATTATAAAGAAATCAAGGAATTGTATTTTTGTATAAATATTATATTTTTGGAACTGCGGTAAATAATTGTATTAATGTATAAATATTGTATTTATGGAATTGATTTAATAATTAATTACAGACTTACAGTTTATCTTTATAATTCAAGCATGATTAGTCAACTTTGAATTTAGAATTGATTTGACAATTAATTACATCTTTATAATTATTTGTTAAATTCCATAAATGATATAAGAAGACAAAAATTATAATTAAGAGCTTAAAGGCTAAAATAATGTAAGGGAAAATCTCACCTAGTTGTAAATAACACCAAACTCAAATCCTTTCTTGACAGAGAAAATTAGTGGTTAAGTGAGGTAGTTTATAGGCGATCCCGTGAGGGAGATAAGTCCCGAGAGAGTGAGAACTCATTAAACATTTATAGACGATCCCGTGAGGGAGATAAGTCTTGAGAGAGTGAGAACTCATTAAACATCTATAGGCGATCCCGTGAAGGAGATAAGTCCCGAGAGAGTGAGAGCTCATTAAACATCTATAGGCGATCCCGTGAGGGAGATAAGTCCCGAGAGAGTGAGAACTCATTAAACATTTATAGACGATCCCGTAAGGGAGATAAGTCCCGTTGAGTGAGAGTTCCATAAATATCTATTGGTTAAGTTGGTGCCCCATGAAGGGAAGAGTGGATATAAGACAAGTTAGTCTGAACCACTATACAAATACGTGTGTTCTTATTTGCTTTCATATTAACTGTCATACATACTTTAACAAATCTACATAAAACATTCGTAGCAAAAAATTTAAAGTCTCCTACCATTGAGATTTTACGAGTTTTAAATCGAATTTTTCGGGACCAACAATGATTTACCAAAATATTTTTAGTATTCATAATTTACTAAACGTAAATATATGACAAAGATTACACTATTAAAATTCAAACTATTTACGAAATTTTCTAATTTTGATTTGATAATTTTTACTATTCAAACAATTTGATTTTATATATAAATCTAAATTAAATAGTGAAGTCGTGTTGACGACTGAAAATGATCTAATGAAATGCGCAAAAAATTATACAAATTCGAATTTACGTAAAGTATATATTTTAAAATATTACGGTATGCTGAGAGCGGGTAAAATTAGCTTTTGAAAAGGTAAAATGGCGGTCTTACTGCTCATAAGAAATTAAAAATGGAAAAAATTGAAGCCCAAATTTTCGCTCCTCTGAAACATTTCAAATCACTCAGCATAATTTTTAGCTCTGTGGAGCCAATTAAACCCATCATTTCTCCCAATAAACAAGCGCACAACAAGCAGCCACAATATCTGCAGAAACCCTAATTCCCTTTCCATAATCCTCCAAGAAAGAGGGCTCAAATGGAGACACCAGTTCCAACTGAAAACAGAGCATCCCGCAAACGACCTAATCAATCCGTAGAAAGGGGTTCAAGGATAAAGAAACGGGTACCATTCGGGGATCTCACAAACACCTCTTCCAATGTCCCTGGTTTGGCACAGACCTCGTGTGCGGTAAAAACCCGGAAACGAAAACACGAACTCGTTTCGAAGAGTACTGGAAATGGAGTGGCCAGCCCTGGATCTGATGAACCGCAAAAATGTGGATATGCTCCTGCAATGTTTCAGCATCTGCATTCTCTAGAGGTATTCTACTGCTCTTACTTTCCTATTTATTTTTCTGTGTCGGCTTTTTATTGTCTTGTGATCATTGTTGTTGTTTCATCACTTTTTTTTTGTTATCGTGATTTTTTCGTGTTTTCTGCCTATGAAGTAAGTAGAGGACGATCTGGATTTCAATTTGATATGTCGTATGTTGGGAAAAATGACTTTTTGTGTTTATTTTATGCCATAATAACACCTTGGTTAGAACCTCTTGAAATGGAAATATATAAGGTTGCCATAGTGAAAGCTTTACCTTGTATGGGGAAGAGTTCTTTATATGAAGATCAGCATTAAGACAAGTAAATCAGATATTTTGGTTTGTGATAATTAGTACTACAGTACTTCTATCAGATGTATTTTGCTGTTTGATCATCATAATTTTTTATGTTGACTTCGTAAGTGGCGAAGTTTTTTATATCCAAACTAAGGATACCTATTGTACAGGAGCTGATGTTAGTTCATTATTGTGTATATATTGTACTTAATATGGTTGCCATACAATGTTACTTCCAAATATTAGTGATTTGTACAATAATTGTGCTTACAAATTTTAAATTCCATTTGGAATTTCTTACATTTACGAGCTCTGGAATTTCCATCTTCTTGAGATTTTGAACAAAATTGAACTAATCCTCTTTTGTGTAATATTGGCAAATAAGCTCTTATTTATTTCAGTTTTCACTTCCTCTAATGTAAGGTACAGTTTTAATTTCAGAATTTGATTTATAGTTTCTAATCGAAGTAAAAAATGCTTTATCCTTTACTCCTTTACTATGCTTTCAGCTTTACTGTTTTATAAATGAAATGAAAATCCAGTTCACCTTAGCTCTGGCTATTAATTGAAAAGATGGTACATAGGTAGTCTTATGAGTTTAGTTTGCTGAATAAACCTATTGCACCTTTGTGGTTGCATTCTAATTGTTGTCTGATGGTGGTTTTATTTACTAGATTGAGGCAAAAAGGAGACCTTTGTCTAATGCATTCTAATTGTTGTCTGATGGTGGTTTTATGTAGATTGAAGCTAAAAGGAGACCTTTGTCTAATTACATGGAAAAGGTTCAGGACGATATAAGCCCAGGCATGCGAGCAATTCTTGTTGATTGGTTGGTGGAGGTATCACAAGAGTACAAGCTTGTGTCAGACACCCTATATCTTGCTGTACAGTATGTAGACCGATACTTGTCTTCCCATAAACTGAATCGGAATAAGCTTCAGCTTCTTGGAGTATCTTGCATGCTTGTAGCATCGTAAGCCCGTGATTTCTTGTCCTAATTTGTTTCATATTCTCAATGCAATTTCTTATGTTATTGATAAAAAATGCAGAAAACATGAAGAGATCAGCTCCCCACGTGTTGAAGACTTCTGCTACGTTACAGACAACACCTACACTAAAGAAGAGGTCTGTTTGAATGAGGCTTTTGGCAATTTATCCTGTAAATTTTTGTTTTAATCATAATGCAGTATGCTTATTCACTGCTGAGTAACAGGTTGTGCAAATGGAGAGAGATGTCCTCAAGTTTTTGGATTTTGAGATGAGTGATCCAACAACTAAAACTTTTCTCAGGTTAGAATCCATAGCACATTTGATGCCTTCACCCCCTCCCCCAAAATCTACTTTGTAATTTTGATAAAATTGGCATGGTTCAATATTTACTGCGAACTCACAGTATTGTTGAAAAATGCAGAATTTTTGCTAGAGCCGTTCCTGATAAACTCAAGGTAGGTGGATGTTTTGAATCTATTATCATTAAAAAAATGACCATTATTCTCATTTTTCTTGAAATCCCACATATCAGGCTAACCATGTTGTTTTCTTTTTCCAGTTCTCAATTGGTGAATTCGACTTTTTATGTTATTATATTTCTGAGCTAAGCTTACTAGATTATGGTTGTGTACGCCACATTCCTTCAATGGTTGCAGCCTCAGCCATCTTTCTTGCAAGATTTACATCCCGTCCAATGGGTCACCCATGGGTAAATGCCATATCTTATACTCCATAATCAGAGTTGATATTCTTGATTACTCCTTCAAAATGTCTTTAAACTGTATTACAACAATTACAACATCTCATCATCACATTGCTAACAAATTGTGCAGACTCTGGCTCTACAACAGCTCATTGGTTATAAACCACATGAGCTGAAAGAGTGTATCTTAAAACTTCACAATCTGATGCTCAGAAGTGAACTATCTGCACGTGCAGTTAGACAGAAATATATGGATCAAAAGGTACATTAATTTACCTTTTTTATTCTGATAGTGGTCATTTAAGTTCGAGGAGAATCTGAGTTGCATCATATTTTTTCTTCAACAGTTCAAAGGTGTTGCTGCAATGGATCCACCCTCTGAAATTCCTGCATGCT
Organism: Stenogyne calaminthoides; assembly: GCA_037126765.1. Classification (NCBI taxonomy): domain Eukaryota; kingdom Viridiplantae; phylum Streptophyta; class Magnoliopsida; order Lamiales; family Lamiaceae; genus Stenogyne; species Stenogyne calaminthoides. The sequence goes on along the minus strand of JBBCBC010000257.1, from coordinate 41,669 downwards.
ATTTTGAGGATCCGAGTGCGTAAACTTTCATGCTCTACTCATGAAATTCGACTATACCTGTGGATACAATTTTGGACTGTCACTTCTCGTTTTGAAATGCCTTAAAAGAATTTCCTTTTTTAGCTTTAATCATAGACATATAAGCAATTTATTTGCAGAATAAGGTAGTTTTTGCATTTTCACTGCTTGTGAGATACACTACTCGTGTATATATCATCAACTTGTCTACTACTTTGGCCACATAAATAGCATTAATCTTTTCAGCGCTGCTATTTTTATTTTCTCATTTCTGTTTTGGGACATTTTCTTGTGGTATCGTTTATGAATTCAATCAATTTGTTAGACAGAAAATTTCAAATTTGAATTATTTAGTATGTGAGCAAGACTAAAATCATTAGAAAGATTGATATAAATTCCATATTCCTATAATTTGAATCAGAACGGATTTAGAATTTTGTCTCAAGAAAGGCGAAATTTTTCATTGAGTAAGTGTAACAAAATTTTAATATTCTAATGGGGTGCGACAACAAAATTTTACGATTTTTAAAATGTAATTTTTTTTTTGTTACATAAATAAAAAAAAAATTAAATTTCAAAGTGGGCGACCACCACTTGCCCCGATCCATCCCTGATTTGAATGTCCATTGACCATTTTCTACTTTGACAAGTCTAATTGTGGTTATATAAAATTGATATAATTAAATCTTGATTGAATTCGTCCAATGAAATTCATTTAATTTAATAGAAGTTTTGTAATATTTATTTTGTAACAATTCAAATTAAAATTTGAAACTTTTAATTTTCTTTTTATATGAATTTAATAATAACTGCAGAAAAATAGATGCATGCAAGTGTAATTTTATACCGATTCATAGAAAATAATTAATAGGTAATCGTAATTGGGCCGTTGCATGGGCTTGGGCCCAATGTTTAGAGTTTCAGCAAAACGTGGAGAGAAAAAAATACATTACGGGTCTGATTATTCACACCCCTATAATTGGTAGATACGCCATCCCTCACTTTATATAATTAATTGAAATATTAGATACAATTCCCATTTTACCCTTTCTGCATCACCCCAACCTCTGAGCGTAAACCAAAGTAAATAGTCAAGTCCATCTTCCTCTTTTTCTCACAATTTGCAGCAACTTTGCTAAACCAACATGACCCACGCCGCCCTTCACTCGCGCTGGCCCGCCGCTCGCCTGCGCTGGCAACGCTGCCCACACCGACCGTCGCTCGCCTCCCGCGGCTACCACATAGCACCGCCGCCCACTTCGTCCGCCGCTCGCCTGCGCTACTTACAATGTCCGCGCCGCCCACTTCGCCCGCCACATCTCAGATTTGATTTTTAGTCGGATGTAAACCTTGTTTTAATTTTTATGTTTGTTTAGATTGAATTTCAGATCTGATTTTGGGTACTTTTGATTTATAATTTCCAAATTTGTACTGATTTGGTAACATATGGTCATTTCTGTAATGAATTTTGGTAGGAAATGTTCAGGTTTTTTTCAAATTTAATACAGTATACAATTTGATTTTTTCAATTTTGAGATATGACGTTGGGCGGCGGCGGCGATCGATCGACGGAGGAGGAGGATGTGGGTGTATAACTGATGGTGATTTTTTATTTTTTTTTGTTTGAAAGGTAACTGAGGGCTGATTTGAGTAAATATTGGTAATGTAAATTAAAGGGTAATATGGTATTTTTCTAATTGCATTAAAATTATTAAAATATAAATTGGGTGTATCTACTAATATTGGGGGTGTGAATAACTGGACCCATACAATACAAAAAGCGCGAGACAAAAAGAAAGCGCAGAGTTTTTTTTTTGTTAATTAAATTAACCGGAGATGGAATGGGAAAGCGACGAGTGGGAGCTCAAGGCCGCCGGCGCGGTGGCGCTGGGCGGCGGACGAGTCGGATATCTCATTCGTGGTTGGGAGATCGAGTCTTGCAAGCGTTCCATTCTCAACTCTTCTCTTCTCCAACAGTACTGTCTTCTACCCTGCTCTGTGTGTGTGTTTTTGTGTGTGTGGGGGAAGGGGGATTGACGCGTAGTGGACAACAGTAAGCGTTTGAAGCATGAATTTTATGTGACAGGAAAATCCTTGGTGATATAACTAGTAATTTAGAATGCCGCTGAGAATCATCACGTTGTTGACTCTTCTTTTTACCGTGTTGGTTTTGGAGATTTTGAAGTAGCTTAAGCAGCCCTTCCACCTGCTTCCTAATTTCTTTGGCAAAACCTCTTTTACTTTCACTTCTTACCATCTCCAATTATAATCACTTTCTCAAAGAGTAAAATCAATCGCAAAGACCCCCGAAATATAATTATTGAAGCGTGTATTCAGTGACATCGATGTTCAATGGATTAATGGAGTCGGTTAACTATGATTCTTAAAACCACTTTGTTCACTTCTTCCAATATATCTGCAGGAAATCATCCTTGTGCTAAAAGAAAAGGAAAATGAAGGAATGAATTAACTCTTCTACTTCCCTTTGCATTATCAACAAATATTCCAATTTCAGTCATTTTCCTATGATATACATGATGGCCATATGAAGCATATATGCATAAACAGATGGGAATATAGTACTGGTTTGTTTACCATTAGTTTGAGTAGTATTGATATGTAATAATCCGTAGATTAAATTTTTTATCCTCTACTCAAATGATTATTTTAAAATAATTAGTTTCTTTGCCCTCGACATCAAGCTATCATTTGTGACTTGCTAGATTTGGATATTGCTTTTTGATGACCCATATTATTAAATTGTTCTTATGATTTAATTTTTTATCTTGGGTAATTACAAGCGCCTATCTCCTGCAGGTGGGAAGAGAAGCTTCAGACATCCCACTTGCCTGAGATGGTTTTTGGTGAGAGTACTTTGGTTCTTACGCATGTGAGCAGTGGCATTAAAGTTCATTTTAATGCATTTGATGCTATGTGTGGCTGGAAGCAGGAATCATTGCCTCCAGTTGAAGTTACAGCAGCTGCAGAATGGAAATTTCGATGGTATGCATATCAGATCACCATTATTCGGTTTAACTTCTAATAATTTTGTATATGACGTTATATCAACTTCGATTGTATTTATTGGCCTTGGTTGCACTTTGGTGACTTGTTGCAGTGCCTTACATTCTTTGAGTTGACAATTCTAAAATATGGAATATGCTCGTTTCAAGTCAGAACGACTCTTTGAAATTATATTTTCTTGGGACTTTAAAAATAGTTAAACTGACCCTATTATAGGTTTACTCTCTATAATTATCACCAAATTTGATGAACATGACATTTATCAGTTACATTTATATGTGCACAACAAATACATTGTTTCCTCATTATGTGTCATGGGATGCCAATAAACATTGAAAACAATTTCACTGCATATTTATGGGAGATTTTTCTTCGCTTTGCTCCTTGATCTAGGACTCAAAACCCAAATATGGCAACATTTAATCTGGGTGCATACTAAACAGCCATACAGTGCATGAAATAAAGCTACTCATATTGTTCTGTCTCTGCAGCTCCTCTAATTTTTTCTTTTTTTTAATGAAAAGGCACCTCTTCTAGACTTCTAGTTATTATTACTGTAATTATTGTTAATTTTCTAAATCTCGCAGGAAGCCTGCTGATGAGGTGATACTGGATTATGACTATACGTTCACAACACCATATGCTGGAAGTGTTAGTGTTATAAAAGGTCTTGAGGTGTGCCTTCTCTCTGTGATGAATGAGCTTTGTATTCCTTGAAGTAGATAGAGTTAATTTGTTTCATGTTTTGCTTAACATGTTTTTTAATAAGTTTTCATTGTCTATTGAGTAGTCTGGAAGAGGAGCTCCTGAGGACAGCAATCTTCAATGGGAAGACTGCCAGGAACAAATTGATATGACTGCATTGGCATCTAGAGAGCCCATTCTTTTCTATGATGAGGTTTGTAATTAGTTGATGGGGCTTCATGGAGCTTTTAGAAGCAGATGCTTCAGAAATTAAATACATGTCCCGATTTGCTTTCCGCAAAATGATCAACATCAGCTTCAATGTTTCCACAGGTCGTACTGTATGAAGATGAATTGGCTGATAACGGTGTCTCTCTTTTGACAGTTAAAGTGGTAAAAGATTCTCAGTTTTGGTTATTTACTATCTTCTCCATTCCTGGATTAAAGGACTAACTGAAAATTATGTCCTCTCTGTTCATGTGACGTTGCAGAGAGTCATGCCAAGTGGATGGTATCTTCTCTTGCGCTTCTGGGTGAGTCTTTTTCAGATTTTCATGAGATGTGTCATTGACAACAATGCATTCAGAAGTTCTCTCTTATATATTTTTTAATTTTCAGAAGTATACATCAGATTTTTCTCTGTACTTATTATTTCCTTCATATTTTACTCTTGAATGTACATCTGTATTAGGAATGTATATCCTTGGACTCGAGTGTAGGGGTAATGTTTGTGTTACTACTGTTGCTTTGTTGGTTATTCATTGTTGGACACTATCTTACAGCTCAGAGTTGATGGAGTGCTTATGAGACTGAGGGACACTCGTATACATTGTACTTTTATGGAGAGTTCCGAACCAGTTATTCTTCGAGAAATCTGCTGGAGAGAAGCTACCTTTAAGGCTTTGGCATCTGTGAGTATTATTATTCTCGTCGGCCAGCACATAATTTATGTTTTTTTTACTGGTTGACCTCTTAAAATCTGGTAGTTCTTTCTGAATTTTTTTAGCTATTCCTAGGTAGTTCTATATTTTAGTTTCCATTGATTTGTTGATGCAATAATTCATTTGTTTGAATTAATTGTTACAGAAAGGGTATCCGACGGATTCTGCTGCATACAGTGATCCTGGTATCATCAGCGAAAGGCTTCCAATTGTCATGCGCAAGACCCAAAAGCTTAAAATAAAATAAATACTGTAAGCAGTAATGAGTCAGTAACATTATTTAATAGCTGGAGCTCGCCAATCATCCTGAAGAATTGAGAGCGATATATTATGTTGGTTTCTATGTTATTTTGAGAAAGGCATAACCTGTTTGATGGGAAAATTGCACTCTTTTCAGGTTAAGTTTTAGTAATTATGTTTTCAAATTTGGTAAAAGTTGATTAGCCACTTTGATGACTGAAAGAAATCTTGCTACGTTCCAGGCATATAATTATATAGTTTCTATATGTATTTCTAAATCAGAAACATGAATTGAAAAGAACGAATGTGGTGAAAATTTCTAAATGCAGGTAAAAATGAAATAGAGCGCGACTAGTTGGTGGACATCTTATGACATTTAAAATCAGGGACAAATTGGTGATCCATCCTCTGAAATTAGTCCCTGAGAGCACTAAATTGAGGATACTCATTTTGTTAAAATAACTAGGCTGAAGCACCACAATGTTTGATATGGGTGAATATGTTTTGCATGTGTATTTCCGCCTGGCATGATCTAATTTGTTAAGACCAAAGCAATCCTGATTGTCATATATGGGATCCATAATGCAGCCTGTCTGCCTTGCTTTTTCTTCCTCCCCCTTTTTTTTGTTGTAAATTGGTCTTGTGGATATTGGGCTTCTAATCATTCTAGCATAGTTTTTACTTCAACTGATGATTGATATCCAGATGCATTACAGATATGTTTAAATTACTTTTGAATTGGTTTGCAGATGCAAAAGGTTGGTGAATGTACTATCCACTGACCTGCAAATTTTCGTAATTTTGTCTTGTAAATGTTATTTAAAAGTTTGTGGGGAATTACTAATTAATTTTTACTTGGTTTTCGTTCTGGTTTCGGTTGTATACAGCCAGTTTTTTTTTTTGGTTTGCATCTGTATGAAACTGTTCATCTTTTTTGGAAAAGCTTAAGAATAGTATAATCAATATTTTTGTCCTTGAACTTCTTCAAAAGCCTTTTAAAGTCCAAAATAAGTGCACCCCCGCTCAAAGTTTATGTATTTTTTTTAGCTTCCTTTTCTATGTCAAGATGTTTATAGTCATCGATAGTAGAAACATCTACCAACACATAATTAGATTCTTCAATATATAATGTGCTGTAGGACAATCAAAGCTATGAAAACTAGAACGTAACTACGTTAAGGTGAAACGATATTGCTAACTCTTCTTTGCCTTCATGAAGTCATAAACTCAGTTAAAGATGATGTTAGTAGGGAGTGATGTTGTGCTAAAGGTGTTTAGAGATTAGAAAATCTATTAATTTCAATTAACTTATTGTGTTTCTCATTAGAGCATAAATAAAGAGCTGGAAGTTCTTAGCAAGTGGATAAAAATCAACCTACTCATTAGTTATAGTGCAATTAATTGATATTCAATACCTTTGCACCTTGGGCATTAAGTAGTAACCTATCTAATAGGAAAATCTCAGGAAAAGCGTAAGATACAATATAAATTCACAATAACAACATCAAAGTTTGAGATTTAAGTCGAGCATAGTTGAATTAGATAACTTTTTCTCCGGTTGGTGATCCGATCTGAAACTTCCATTCCACATCAACTCCGCTGCTTCCTTCTGTGTGGTAGGCTGGCATGCTATTCCAAATCTGGTGTCAGACTCACTAAATCTTGCCACGACCCTATTATCATCTCTGCCAGGTTTGTGCACGAGGGAATGGGTTTGCACCCCGAGTGATCTGAACATGGAAGTAGGCATCGGCATCGGCATCGGCATGGACATCATCGCCATCATCTTGTGTGACTGGTAATGTCTTACTGCACCTCTTTCCCTTTTGTGAGCATTCTGGTGTCCACCCAATGCTTGTGAGCTATAGAACTTCCTCATGCAGAAGTTGCATGAGAAAACCTTGGCTGAAGCAAGTCTTGATTGCACCTCGGGTTCTTTGATTCCCAGGCTCAAATTCAACCACTCTCCCTGATTTTGTTGTGCTGTCTCTTGATCTTTAGGCATCTTCTTTAAAGAAGAGACTTCACTTTTTCCTTCTTATTTCACTTCTTGGTGTTAAAAAAGTAAGGTAGGTGTTGAATCCTTTGCTCAACTCTTAAATTGGTTGTTTATATGAGGGATGGAATAATTTGAGAATGACTAGATGAAGCAGTGTGGTATAAGACATCTTTAGACATATCATATGTCTGCTTACTGTCCCTACCAGGTGATGCTTGGGTTTTCCCAATGGGGAATGATTACATCATCGTTGATTGTTGCCTCTTTCAAGTTTGAGATTCCCCACTCACCATATTTCTCCTTATCTATTGAAACCACATCAACTTTAATTGTCTTTTAATTGGATTAGTTAAAAGTAAACTAGTGTTGGAACTCCAGTGACAATTCCACCCCGAGTCACCATCAAATCCTCATAATATTTTTATTTTCTTTTGCCTGCCATGATTTCTGCCACTTCAAATTTATTATGACTTTCTGATTGTAAGAATCTAGTTTTGACTTTATCTTGAGCTACTTCTTCATGAATAAACTTCAGCTATTATTCCTATCCTATGTGTTAACTTTCCTTCAATGTTTTTTCTTAGGTATGCATGAGATTCCAAAGCTTCAAAAGCCAGTTAGGTATGACGTATGAGATATAATGGAGATGGAACCCACATAGAAAGAGTGTTCCCTCTATGATGAAAATGTGAGTAAATGATAAGCTCTAATCTAGAATATAGATGTGTTTGAGCTAGTGGTTGCAGATAATTATTTCATATTGGTTGTGTTTTGATATTGATACATCAAAAAGTCATGTGGAAAGTGGTGGGGTATGGTAACTTGGCAATAATGGTGGAAAAAAGTTGGGAAAAAAGATTTGTGGGTATCTTAACCAGTTTTTCTTTAGTTTTATGTGAATACATGCGTATCTAGGTGGGTGTTTTCATGTTGTAACTTCACAACAGTCTTTATTCCTTTCTGGCATTCAATAGGCAGTGTACTTTGATCTGAACTTTGCATATTATTTTCAAGATAAGAAGACCACAAATCCTATTGGCCACTATGGCCTGTCTAATCTCTCCCACACTCATGAACCAACTTTATTCTATAGTCAGTGTTACACTATTTAAGCCTGTATATTAGTGCATACACACACACCACTTTTTTTGTGATCTTTCCCCTAATTTTCCCTTTAGGTAAATTCGAATGTGATTGCAGCTCATCTAAAACACACCCCTTAAAAAAAGAATATCAGATATTCGAGCTGTCTGACCAATAACAAGTGGTAAATTTTGATGATGTTGTAGTTTATGGTTATTTTCATGCTACACTGTTGGGCAGTGCTTTAACATATTGTACCGCATGTATTAATGTATTATACTGTATAACACATTAAGCATGTGGTACAACAGTATAGCATAGAAAAAATCGTAGTTTATTGACACTTGACGTGGGCATTTGATAATTGTTCAGTGTATTTTTTATTGAATTTCATTTTACTAGAGAGGAGTATTGTCCTATTTTTCGAGCTAAATTATGTCACAGTGTTCACACTCTTACTCATATTTTTTCATTCTATGCTGAGGTGGGCGTCCACTAACCCTGTTACATGTGCACCTTATCATAAGTTTTATGTGAAGGTTTTTTTAATCTAGCCAATTAATTAGTGTAGAATATCATGCTCTACTTATAAGCATGATTTACGTTGAAATCAACACTTTGACTTGTTAGTGTCATAATCACCTTTTATAATTGATTGTGTTGCCTCTACATATCCAAAACGATCGAGAAATTTGTGTTGAATTGTACCGTAATTTTTGCTAGATACATTTAATTTTTGTTTGATACCACTAGGTTTAAACGGATGGGGTCATCATTTCAAATTATGCACTATTTCTCATTCCAATCTTCATGTTCTATCTTATATTCCAACATAATCTCATCTATTTGGGAGGTATGATGGATTCCACAGTTTTAGGGAATCAAAGTCATAGTAGCGTAATTTCAAATATAGAAAATGCAAATTGGAAGATTAAAAGTCGTGTTGACTTGGAGATGTGGTATTTGCCACGGGATGTAGAATTTCAGATAAGCATATTAAGGCAAGTTCACATTGTTCAGACTATTTTCTGTTCATAAAGTGAACACTAAAGAAAAAAAAGAGATTAGGCTATAGAAGAATCCCCAAAGTAGAATTTTTGGTTGGAAAACTTTTCTCAACATTATCTGGGATTGAGAATAATTATATCACCACGGCGCTGCCCTTTGAACGCTGTACCCTTATAAATTTTACCTATCTTGGTTCGTGGATAAAATTGGAATATTTAGACATGCATGTATCAACCTTTGATGTAGCATGACAGTCAATTCCAAATTATAATCCTGAAAAACACCCCATTGTGGTCTCAGATAAACATGCAACTTGTAGATTTTATAACTTCAGTAGTATTAATAAACATGCAACTCGAGACTCCCTTCGATATTCAATTAACCTTTACTTTTGCTTCAAACTACACAACTCTCAGCACAACCACATGCTGAAAACGGAGTGGGGGCAAGAAGAATGTTGATTGTCACTTTAACATAACATACAGATTCGTAAGCATTAGTATTATATCAAAGTGGTGGGGGCAAATAAACACTAAACAGCATCTAAAAGGAGCAGTTCCATGTTGATGCGTAGTACTTGTGTTCGGCCGACTATAGCTTTCATCATAGGTTCACTTCCTGGTGTGACTGTTCAACCAAATAGCATAACTTGTATGTGGCCCCCACCTGAATAATGACAAAAAATTGTATAGACTTGCTTCATGTTATGAATTTTATTTTTAATTCATGGGCATTTGAATCTATCCAGTGTATGATACGGGTCAAGTTTAGTGGGTTAGAAAAATGTATTGAAAACAGGTGAAATGAGTCAAATAATCCAAGTTCATATAGACCTAGTTCATGGGTGACAATTCCTGAATTATTGGTGTGGTGATTGCAAGTTTGCAAGGGGCCACTTATAGACATATCATCTTTGCTATATTTCAAGAATCTTGATATTGAAATGACATGCATTTTTTATTCTTGAACATCATCATGGTGGATTTAACTGTTTTGGCTGCTCATCTCATTTACGAGAGGGAAAAGACAAATAGGTTCTGATTAATACATAGTGTTTGTGAAGACGAAAGGTCACTCCAATGAATGAGAAAATATGAGAAATTGTACTGGAATGGACAAAAATACCATCAAATGCACCACTATACTCTTCCAATGTCATGTACTCCCTCGTCCCACACTCGATTTCTCATTTATCAATTGCACAATTGTTTATTAGTTTGAGAGAATAAAATAATTTTTAGTTAACGGTATTGAAGACCTTCTTGAGCGGATATACTGATTTTTGTGCGTTCAAAGTGTCGCGAGTCGTTTTTTACGAAGAGTATTATGTGGCTAATTTGGAAACGACTCACAAACAAAACATGCACGTGTAAAATAAATTGTAAATAAGATGAATTTGTTGACCCAGTTCGTCAGGAAATGACTACTCTGGGGGCATACCAAGCCAGGATGTGGTATTGCGAGCTTTACACGTACAATATTTGATACACCTTATGAAGATGAATCATTACAGATGAAGATAATCTGGAGAGTTAGCATATGAGTGCTAGGGTTTATTGTATGTGTGGATAATCACTCGGATTTTTCTGTTCCTCACCTCCCTGGAGAATTTCTTGTGTGGGTCTCTATTTTTCTGGGGAAAATTTCTCAACCTTTCTCTTCTTCTTTTTTCTTCCTTTTATAGCACTCCGACAAGCATGAGCTGGGTTGGCAAGCATGAGCTGGAGACTTCGGGTCATGCAAGAACTCACGTAATGCTGCCACGTTTTCAACTTCGTCTTCTTGGTTGATCTTGGAACTTACTTGTTTGTGAAGCACTCTTTTGGTCGTCCAAATTAATCTTTTACTCGGTTGGATGTTTTGTTCGCCCCTTTAACCATGTCAGTTTTATGCTGGATCATTGTCCTCCTCGAGCACACTGAGCCCTCAGGATGTTCGGGTCTTCGGGATATCTGAGTGTCGGGCACTCTGACCCTTCGGGATACCTGAGGTCTGCGGACATACTGATCCTCAGGATATCTGAGGTGCGAACATACTGACCCTCAGGATATCTGAGGTGCGAACATACTGACCCTCAGGATATCTGAGGTCTTTCAGGATTTCTGAGTATTTTGGCCGCCTGAGTCCTCAGATTTGCTCATGGCCTTCTTGACTTAGCTCATCCGATTCCTTTTTTCCTGACCTGAGTGGCGAATACTTGTCCATTGGGCATGTAATATTTAAATAATACACGTGTCGCTCTTACGTGTTCGATTAAGCCTGAGTTACTATATCGAACACAACACAAAGTAATGAAATATGATTAATTTTTTAAATATTAAGAAGATATAGTCAACATAGTTTTATTGTCATTTATAGAAGGAAAAAATAAGTATGTGACTGACCAAAGTAAAAGATAAAAAATCGAATATGAAAAAGAGGGAGTACTATATTTATCTCATTTTTAACATTAAAATGATATTTACCCCGATTTCTCCAGAAAAATATACACCGATTGATAACATTAAAAGATTCGTAAAGAAACTAAATATAAATGATAAACGTGTTCTAGTGGAACATTGATTCATCCGAATACTGGGGATGAACTTGCGTTTACGCAAGATTAAACCATAACACGTTTAAATTACGTATGGAAATAATTTGGTTATTCATAGCCCCCAAAAAATTAAAAAAGAATATTGCTCTCAGAATGATCAAAACGGAGGAGTATTAGATAAAACTGAAACTCTACACACAATAGGGACCACCCATAACACAACTCCACACAGTACTCTATCTGGGTAAAGGACAACCATTAACAAGTAAGCAACGATCATATGAGTTCAAGAATAAAATTTTAGCAAAAAAAAGACAGCGCATGTTTGTGGATGAATGTATTAAACTTCTGCACAAAACCGAGCAATGACAAATGATAGAAGCACTAGTCAGAAATAAGAATGATGAATGCTGAAATGAAGAGCACTGAGAATCAGTCTCCAGGGTCAAGCACAGAGACCACAATCTTAAGTTATAGATCTAACCATCTGAAATTCAAGTCTGATCTACAAAAATATGAAAATAAAGTAATGTTTTATTGATAAGTTCCATTCTTTTCCCCAGGGGGGAAATTCCTCGATGATACACCTGTTGACCAAGCACCGGATTTTTCAGCATAATGCTGTGCTTGACCAACAATAAGTTCAAGTACCTGCAAAAAATGTAAAATTTCCTCAGCTTAACTCGGTGCGCATGATGATTGCATAGAACTGAAAATTGTATTCATCTTAGAGACATGGAACAAGGTTAAGAAAGCATCTAGCACTGTATAGAGGAGCAGAAAAGACATCCTATGAGGCGAAAATTCAAGTCGCCGAACAGCAAGTGTGTCAATAGTTCTAGTAATGAATGTCTGTGTTATGCAAGAAACATGTTCACTTCTCACTTCTTTATATCAACGGTTAAAAATTTACCCAGATTTTGAAAATTTTGTACTTCTCACAGTGCTCATATTGTTGGTTCTGATGAAAAATTTAAAAGAAAACTTCTACTTAATTCTTATGTCAAACACCATTAAATGTTAATATAGCAGAATAATTAAGATAAGCAAAGAGGAAATTTTAAACCTATACCAGTTTTGGCACTTTCTGATAATGTTATACCTGTCTCACAACAGGAACAAAAGCCAATTACAAAAGCCAAACAAATACTCAAATTAAATCAGGTGTTCAATCCTCCTACAGCAAAGTTTCCTGTTTAATTATCACTTTCCTCAAATATAATTTCATACCATATAACATCACATAAAATAAGCTTCTGATACAACTAGTTTAGGTTAAAAAACTACAAATTCCAAATAAATTCCATGACTGACCATCTGCTAGGTAAATGAAATATCAATGTCAGACAGGTTTCAGAAAGACCATAATCTTTCTTCACACTATATACTTTCTGATTATCCGCCCCAAGCTGAACAATGAGCTGCTCACCATGTGAAAGAGGGAATATAGTAAATTTGAACCAAGAAACTATGAGGAATCTCATAAACCGGTATCAAATGTAAGAAAGAAGGATTTTCACTTTAAAACAACTAGCTTGACTAGCTCAAGCTGAGAGAAGATCAACCAATAACAGAGTAGATTTATCAAATTGCGGCAACCAGAGAACACAACCATAGAACTCAAAGATAGAGAACATCATATATTTGTGCATTGCAGCATTTGATATAATGAACAAGATGGCAATTCAGTGATTCACACTACATGCCTAAATCAGAATCAGTGAAGTTCAAGTTGAACACCATCACGCAACAGAAAACAATTTAGCAACTTCATCCTCACACCAGTTAGAGTAATTTTATTAGTTTCCTTACGTGAAAAAAGAAAAAATGTTTCTAAATTCTCACAATAAGTGCAAACAGAGCATATTGCGTATGTCCTTATACTTGTATGAGTCTTTCTCTACAATTCAACAATACCATATCACCATTCCCACAATCTAAAGTATTTTTACAAATTTTCTACATTTAAAGCACAAAATCATAAATTCAGTAATTTTCTTTCCTACTGTAGCATAAAGTATTAACAAACACCTACACCAGTTCAATTTACAAGTTTAAAGATAAATCCAACAGACAATGTACAGTCAGTTCCTACTTTTTCATTGTGGAAAGCTCTTTTGACATCAACCATCTTTCCTATTCTCCCAATGGATCCTAATAATTACAACTTTCTATCGACTGAACTACTAAAAAGTTAACAAATGTAACTTATAAACTTGTTCCCTTAGATCATCAAAGTATTCACAAGTAGGCCATTAGTTAGATCAACTAGAGCACAAAAGTTTTCAGTTTCTTTGCAGGCATCTACCACCAAGACTATCCTAATGACAATAGCATTAGACTCACAAAGAAACTACTAGCGATCCGGACAAGAATGGTGGAAGGTACCATGGGACAGCTCACAGAAAGCTCACAAATTGACAGCCAAATGAGACGTCATCCGTGCCCCTACCACCATGCTATGCAGTGGTAACAGTGATTGAGTGCATCCCAGCTGCCACAATGTACTGCATTGGATTATCAAAACTCAATTGGTCAACCACAAAACTTAAATTTTCATTATTGCAACAGAATGTAAATAATTTTTTTAAGCAAATACACTGTCAATAGAGAATGTTACAGAATAAGCACAATTTTCATCCATTAAAGTCCGAAGGAATAGGCAAATAGTAACGCAACATTTATTGCTATTCACAAAAACAGATGTAATTAACGTAAATTTAAATGAGCAGCACAGCAAATGTGAGAATAAAATCAGTTTTAACACGTTCTAAATCCTCGAGAAAACGAATAACAGAACCAATTAGAACTTTTGATTGGTTAATTGCCGCAACCTAGGAAAGAAGCAAAAATATAAAAGCAATAAGAATCACAATTTCGGACCTGGGATTAGAGAAGGAGAAGCGGCGGGAGTTGACGCGAGAAGAGACGGGAGGAGATCGTAGACCGGGTGGGGCGGAGCGCGGTGTCGATGAACGGAAGGCGGAGGCCCTAGCCGTTGACACGAGCGATCTGGAAAACGAACCACGCCAAGCCATTGTTGCTGCTTTGTGCCCAATTCTGGGATATGCGAGGGTTTTGACAAGGGTTTTAAAGAATGTTACGGAGAATTGTAAAATAAGAAGTAAAAAGTGAAGAGAATGTTTTTTTTTAAGAAAAAATATTTAAATATAGGACTGAGATTAAATTTAAGATGAAATATTTTATATATATTTTTTAAAAGATTTTTCTCAATCCGTTATAATTTGTTAATATTTATTCCATACATATCTATTTTAAATATTTTTCCCATATTTCAAAGATTTGTTTCTCAATTTAACATTAGTGTTTTTGGAAATATTCTACATATTTATTTCAAAGATTTTTCTCAATCCGTTATAATTTGTTAATATTTATTTATTACATATTTATTTGAAAGATTTTCCTCAATTCATTACAATTTATTCAAAAGATTTATTTTTCAATTTGTGTATAGTACATATTTTTTCCAAATATTGTTTCTCAATCCATTATTATTTACTAATATTTTTTTTCAAAGATCCGTTTCTTAACTATGCAATAATTTTTGTGGGAAAATTCAATAATTTTTAAATTTGGGCGGTTTATGCTATTATATATATATATATAAATTAATCATGATTTTTTTGTATGTTAATGAAATTATAGTGAAAAACTATTTGATATAAGTGCACCGGGTGTGACACCAAAAATAACAGTGGGTCTCTTGTAGATTCAGATTCACTTTAATTTTTTTTTTTTAAATATCACTATTATATATTTATATATATAAAGTATATAAAGTATTGTTATGATATGTAAAATTATAATATAAAAGTGTGCGAAATTGCAATTTATCTACATGATAATTGAAGCTAATACCAAAGTCCAAATCAAGGTAACTCATCACGGAAATTATATTCTTAATTAATGTTGCTAAAAAAGTTGAAAAAAAAAAAGATTAATTATAAATAATTAATAAAGTAAATGAAAATGATTAGTTTTAAAGATTTTTCTCAATTGGTTATAACTTGTTAATATTTATTTCAAAGATTCGTTGCTAATATTTTTTTCATTATTATTTAGATATATTTTTAAAAGATTTTTTCTCAATTCATTATTATTTGTTACTATATTTTTTCATAAATACGTCCCAAGATTTAGCAATAATATTTGGTTGAAAAATCCAATGGTTTCTAAATTTATTATATATATAAAGTATATAAAGTATCATTGTTGTGATATGTAAAACTATAATATAAAAGTGTACGAAATTGCAATTTATCTACATGATAATTGAATCTAATACCAAAGTCCACATCAAGTTAACCCATCACGGAAATTATATTCTTTATTAATGTTGCTAAAAAAATTAAAAAAAAGAAAAAGAAGAAGATTAATTTTAAATAATTAATAAAGTAAATGAAAATGATTAATTTTAAAAAAAATTCTCAATTGGTTATAACTTGTTAATATTTATTTCAAATATTCGTTCCTAATATTTTTTTCTCATTATTATTTGTTAATATTTATTTACAAATATTTGTATATTTTTAAAAGATTTATTTCAATCCATTATTATTTGTTAATATATTTTTCCATAGATACATTTACAAATATTTGTATATTTTTAAAAGATTTATTCTCAATCCATTATTATTTGTTAATATATTTTTCCATAGATACGTCTCCCGATTTAGCAATATTTTTTTGTGGAAAAATCCAATGGTTTCCATTTATTTACAAATATTTGTATATTTTTAAAAGATTTATTTCAATCCATTATTATTTGTTAATATATTTTTCCATAGATACATTTACAAATATTTGTATATTTTTAAAAGATTTATTCTCAATCCATTATTATTTGTTAATATATTTTTTCATAGATACATCTCCCGATTTAACAATAATTTTTTACGAAAAAATTAATGGTTTCCAAATTTAGGGCAATTTCTGCTTATATATATATATAGATTAATTATGCTTCTACAAGAACTTTGGTAGTTGGTCTCGAGTAAATTGAGATTTTATTTAGTGAAATGCAGTTAGATTTTTTTTTATTTTTTTTGAAAGGTTAGCTTAAATACTCTTGAAAGTCTTTAAAGTTTAGGTTTTTTTTCATGATTGTATTTCCGGTCTTTGACCTTTTTATTGTGAATTATATATTATATATTTATCAGTACATCGCTCATGTGTATAATTTCATATTGAATTATAAATAAATAGAATAATAAAATGATAGTAAACCATTATCTATTAGATAAAATAGTAGGTCTTGTGTGAAATATTGTACACCAGTGTTATGTACAATATCACATAATTAAAGCAAAATAGACTAAAATTTGCGGGTCACGTGCGTTGGGCGGGCGGCGCGGGCACGGCGGGCGGGCTGAGAAGGTTGGACAGGTCACTTGGCTATTTACGTATTACATTTTATACAAGGACATTTTTATCAATAATTGTTGTAGCCTAATGATTTTGATCTATTTTCAGTGTATTTGGTCACAGGTTCGATTCTTATTAAATATATAATTTTTTTTTAAAAAAATCAAGTTATTTTTGTGTGTTACTACATGAACAAAAAGTGTTACGCTATGAAGAAAAAAGTGTTACCACATGAACGAAACCAGTAAAACGCGAAAAGAAATTCTCAGTCCAAAATTGCAGATTTAAAGAACAACTTGATGTGTTACTAAATTAACAAAAGAGTGTTACCCTATGAGCAAAAGAATGTTACTGCATGAACAAAAACCAGTACAAGCGCGAAAAAAAATCTTCAGTCCAATTTTTTTTCAAGTTGTTTTTGTGTGTTACTACATGAACAAAAGAGTGTTACCATATGAACAAAAGAGTGTTACCACATGAACAAAACCAGTACAAGCGCGGAAAGAAATCCCCAATCCAAAATTACAGATTTAAAGAACAATTTTATGTGTTACTACATGAACAAAAAATTGTTACCCTATGAGCAAAAGAGTGTTACTGCATGAACAAAAACCAGTACAAACGCGGAAAAAAATCTTCAGTCAAAAATTACAGATTTACAGAAACAGCGTGAAAAGAGTGCAGAAGCATCTGAAAAATTGCGCCAGAAAATCATGAGGAAAACAAACTGAAGGACCTGCAAATTTGCCAGGATGAGAAAACTGAAAAAAAATGGAGAAGAATATGGAAGAATTTGAATAAGTAGGAGAAAGAAAAGAAAATGAAGAACAAAATAAGAGCAGAAAAAACCGCACTACAGTAAAATCTGGAATCGCGAGGAAGAAGAACCCTAGGATCACGAGAAAGAAGAAAACGGGCAGCGCCGAATCTGAAATGGCTTTGGGCCTAACCCGCGAAAAATAAATATGTCTTCTATTTGGGCTAATTGCACATATCACTTGTATGCAATATTGCATACAAGTTTTTGTATAGATAAAAATGACTTCTTAAGTTCTTATTAAACAAGAATTAAGGAAATGCTTTTAGATTAAAGGATTGGATTTGATACTTCTTTCCTTTGAAATGAATGACTTATTATTTAAATGAAAATATTTCATCAAACATGCATAATAAATTTCAAGTTAATTTATAAATTTTAAAAAATTCAGAATAACAATAATATATATGCAATTCATATAATGGATTTCTTATGATAAATTTCAAAAATTTAGAACATTCTCCAAATGCAATTTAGAAAAAATTAACGAGTTATATTCTCAAAACATTTGCTTGAAACAAGATGGACAAATATAAAAGTTGGGAAAAAGGTTAGAAAACATTACTAAAAAAGATATACTATCAAACTTCTTCACAAATCCAAGTAATGACAAATGATAAAAGTACTACTCGGAAAAGCAGAATGACGAAAACCAATCTCTGTGTGTATGTCAAGCTACAACACGATCATTTTATTTTATAGTGCTAACCACATGGAATCGAAGTCTGTTTGAGAAGAACAAGAAGATGAAGTATCATTTTTCACTTGGGGCATAAATCCTGCATTTTATAGCACATACTTGTGCTCATCCACCATTACGATCAAGTACCTGCAAAACGTAAAATTTGCTCAGTTAACTCAGCCACGATGACGATTGCAAAGAACTATGCTAAGAGAAGATCAGGCTTTGTCTAATTTAAGATAAGCTTTGGTTAGTTGTCAATCACTTCAAGAAGCATTAGCATGTAAAACCACTTGTTTCTTGACCACTAATACAGAGACATCCTAAAGGACGGGATCCAGGCAACTCAACACCAAGTGTTTCAATTCTTCTAACAATGACTTACAATCTTATGCATCAAACATGGCCATTTCTCATTTCTTCATCAAATCTTCTCTCGTCAACATTACAGGTAAAAATAAGCCATGAAAACAATGGGTTTGCTAGAGTTTGAGAAAAAAATAGTACAACTTTTCTAATAGCTTGTCTAGGTAGACATTGCAGGGCTCATATAATTGGTTCCGATGAAAAAAATCTATCCAACTAAATTAAAGTACATTTACTCAATTCTTATGTCAAACACCATTATATGTCAATTAAAGCAGAATAATAAGAAATGCAAAGGGGAATTTTATGCCTATATTACTAACTTGACACATTCTGATTACGTAATACCTGTCTCACAAATCATAAAATATGACAACTAAAGACAGTTGATAGCCAGGAATAAAAGCATAGTATATCTCAATTTACTAACACAGCTTATGTAATTTGAAAAACAGCAAACTTCACATGATTCATCAGACTGGCCATCTCTTAGGCAAATAATATCTCAATGTAACCCTACAATGAATGTGAAAACAAGGTATCAAAAACCAAATAATATTTCTTCATATTATTTTTTGATTATCTTCAGCTGTGCCAAGCAGAACATTAAGCTGCTCACCATTGTGACAGAGCCAATCAGTTAAATATTAAACACGAATCCATAGTGACTTTCACATATGGTATCAGATGTAAAGATGGGTTTTCACATTGAACTAACTATAATAGACCAGCTCAGAGTAGATCCAGAATAACAGAGTAAGAAAACCATGGAATTTCTCACACTCAAACACAAGCATAACGCCTCACTAATCATAGAGAGTCACATGTTTGCGTTATCCAGCATTTTATTTAATCAAGCATGGCAATTCACACTACAGGCCTAATAGTAACCATAATCAGTGAAATTATAATCAATTGAACACCTCCAAGGCCCAAGGTTGGAAAACAAATTATTAACACGCACAGGTAAGTTTACAAATGATGAGCGCTCCTCCTTAAGGATAGCAGATACCCTCCAGAAGATGCTTATTTTTAAATATTTTTATTCATATTTGTTTTCCTGGGTTTAGGGCATTCAAATCTATAGTGAACATCCCAAACTCTTTCACAAAATAGTTACTATTATTTAAGTTTGTGCTTCAGTTTTGAAATGTTCAATCCTAGCTTTCTAGGAGGCATTTTATGCTATTTCATGTAAATATTAATAATAATAATCTGAGTTTGTGCATCAACTTTGAAAGGCGTAGCTACAGTTCAAATTTCTTGCAGACATTTTAAGTTCAAGGACACAGGCACACAAAAAAGAATAAAAAAACAGAGAATAAACAAAACAAAAAAGAGATAATAAAAATAGAAGAAAATGTATGTATATTTGACTTCCTCCACAATCAGTTAGTACCTTTATTAGTCTTCTTAAGTGAAAAACGTAATAATATTCTTATTTTCATAATGTGCAAACAGGACAATTACATATATGCATATACTTATGTCACCCTCTCTACAATACAACATATTATTCTTACAATCTGCAAGCATATTTATATTTCAAGCATTGAGTTCATTATTTCTGCAAGACAAACAAAATTTCAAAATGAACCACCTTTTATTCTATTGATGAAGCATACAGTGTTGAGATAACCTAAACCAGATCGAAGTTACACGTTCAAAGATAAATTTGACATACAAAGTATAGCCAGTTACCTACGTTTATCGTTGGGAAGCCCTGCTGACATAAACCATCTATCCCATTCCTCCCAATGAATACTAATGAGTACAATATTTTTTATTGAGCTTTCATAAAGCTAACAAATGTATAACTATAACTTATTTATATTCAGAAGTAGCGCCATTAGTTGGATAAACTAGTGCAAAAAAGTTTTCATTTTCTATATGAGCATCTAACTCCAGGATTATCCTAAAGAAGATAGAATTAGAATCACTGAGAAAGTACTGGCAATCCGGACAAGCACAGCAGAATGTACCATGGGACAAGGAGTACGATAGTCTGAAGCCAGCGGGTAATGGAACTACTTACCTTACTTGTAGACTAACTACAGAGCAAACCCTTTTGTGCGGTTATTACCAAGATGCTTTCTTCACCCCCTGTAATTGACCTTGAGTGGCTAGTTCACGAAATATGATACGAGACATTCGAAACTTCCTATATACTGAACGAGGGCGACCCGTGTATACACATCGGTTTCTTATCCGTGTAAAGGAACTGTTTCTTGGTATCTGGGACAGCCTATAACGAAATTTGTCCCGCATAACACTAGGAAGATTGGGGTCTTGACACAAGGCTTTATAAAACTTTCGCTTCAATTCATATCTAGCCGCAAGCAATCTACGTTTGTGATCTCGTATATTTCGCTTATCTGACATCTTGATGGCCAAATGAGACTTCATTCGTATTCCTGCCACCATGCTACTGTGCAGTGGCGATAGTGATCGAGCGCATCCCAGGTGCCCCAATGTACTGCATTGAATTAGCAAAACTCAATGCATCAACCACAGAAACTAGATAATTTTCATCGTTGCAACAGAAACTAAGTAATTTTCATTGTTTAATTAGTTCTTCAAAGAGACAAAAGGCTAACAGAGAATAGAATCATTTTAACCTCAACATTCTAATTTCTTGAGACTACGCAATACGACAAATAAAATAGAACTTTGAATTGGTTAATTAACACTACCTACAAGTGATAAAAATAAGTAAAAATAATAAAGCAATAAGATTTCAAAATAAGACCTCTGATTAGTGAATAAGAGACGGAAAGACGACGGAGGAGGGGAGGGGCGGAGCACCGCGTCAATGAGCGGGTGGCGGAACGCCGAAGAAGAGGCGGAAGGAGGACAGAGGCGGGGAGCGGCGGAGCGCGGTGCCAATGAGCGTAAGGAGGAAGCCCTAGCGGCGGCGGGCATGAGCGATCTGGAAAGCGAACCTCGCCAAGCCATTGTTGCTGCTTTGCGTAGAATTTGGGGAAATCGCGAGGGTTTTTGAGTTTTAACAGAAGGTTAGGCAAAAGTGAAAAATAGTGACAGCAGATCCGCTTAAAAACCAGCCCCTCACGTTAAACAAAAATTATAATTTACTTTGAAGAGGGATATTAAAATGGGCATGATATCATCTGTTCCCTATTATTTCTTCTCTTTGTCAAGTTTAAGATTTATTTTTCCGTCAAAAAAAAAAAAGTTTAAGATTTATTGACTCTTTAATAAATTATTTATTTATTATTTTCAATTCTTTTATTAAATTATTTTTTTTAGAATTTTTTTCTTTATATTGACATTTTGGCTCAAATACCATTTATACAGTAACAAAGTACTCCACAGTCCACATATATCATACAGTTACTACAAAAAATGTAGTCAATACTTTATTCTATTTTATTATTTAATATTTATATTTACATAAACAATTGAAGTACATATAGACAAGGTCTCATATGCAACTGGTGCACGAATTTAGGATCTGTCCACTCGTCTTGACCCTATCCAACTATTAAATATGTATCATATATAATACTCTTATCACTTTAATTTTTTTCCTGCAATCCTCATTTTTCTCTCTCTACAAATTCTCTTTCCCCTCTTGCTTGTCGTTTTTTTTTTTTTATTATCAAAGAAAAAAAACCCTTCATTACCAACGCTCTTCATCTTCATCCCGTGGAGTTCACCATACAGAATTAGTATTTCTACAATGAATCATATTTGTTCCTCGCAAACAAAGATGAGAAATACACTACTTACAGTGAAGATGCAAGCAGTTTTACACTAGAAAATCTCGGATTCAGTGACCACTAGGAAAAGGGGATTGCCCCGAGCAAACCGCTAATTTAACAATGGCTCCATTTTCTTTTTCTTGAACTTGAATTTATCACGGTTCGCCGCTAATCTTCTTTCCCCTGCCTCTCTCGCTACAAACCCTACTGTCTCATCGTCTGCCTCGACATCAAGCTTTTAAATCCCAACAATAATTACATCGTTCTTCTGGTGCTCCGCAATCCCCACAATAACCACAAGGGTAGAATTTAGAACAAAATTTTAGGAAGGAAATAAGGTGGGACACAGGTCGGAAGAAGGAAGGGGGCTGGGGTTAGCAGGAAAAAATAGAGCAGATGTGGGAATTCATTGTATGTTTCTGTAATAGTTAGTTGGACGTTTCTGTTATAAGTAGTTGCATGCTTCTGTTATAAGTAGTTGCACACTTCTGTTATAAGTAGTTGCACGATTTTGTAATAAGTAGTTGCACGATTCTGTAATAAGTAGTTGCACGTTGTAGTTGTAGGTAGTTGCATGTTTTTGTTATAATTGGTTCCACGTTTTGGAAAAAAAAATTGGGAAAAAAAACTATAGTTGCACGCTTCTGTTATAAGTAGTTGCACGCTTCTGTTATAAGTAGTTACACGTTTTGTTTATAGGTAGTTGCACGATTCTATTTTAAGTAGTTGCACGTTTCAGTGATAGTAGGTTGCACGATTCTACTATAGATAGTTGCACGTTTTTATTATAATTAGTTGCACGTTTCAATTCACATTGTTGATTCAAGTTCCAAAGACTAGGAAGAAAACCCAAGAGCTGTGTTAAAAGTGTAGTGTTGATCCTTGTGGTTTTTTTCTGGTATAATACCTTGGCGTTTTATGCTTTACGTTTTCTAAACTTTGGCCTATTACTCTTTGTACCATTTGTTTATATTTTGTATTATCTGTACATATTTAAAAAAAAAGTTAAAAGAGTAGGAATCGATCCCTATATGTGTTGCTTTACGAAAATCTCAATCATAATGACATTTTTACTGTTCATAAGCCTTTAGTGCAATAGTGAAATAGTTGAGGGTAAATATGGTAATTCAAGGGTGTTAATTATAATTATAGTAAAAAAGTGAATAGTGGGTAAAGTGTTGGGTTAATTGAGTGACATATTGTGTAAATAACATAGTCTTTCAATGGTGTTAATTAGAGTAAAAAAATGAATAGTGAGTACTTTACCATTATGATTGAGACAAAAATATGGGGTACTTTACCATTATGATTGGAAGGAGTAAATACTTAACCATTGGGCCACATGCTAAATTCATAATATTTTCAACACAATAATGTATAAATTAAGTAGGTTGGCCCGTTTTATAAATGAGTCACTTCGTTTAATTTAAGTCTTGCTCATTGACTTGAGTCTTATAATCCATTCATACATATATATATTGTAAATTGTAATAATACCTACTAGTGGCGTTAACTCTCTCTTAAGTAATTTAAACAACAGCTATTTTAAGAAAAGAAGGAAACACCAAAAGAATAACGTAGGGTCTGTTTGAGTTAAGGTGAATGTCAGTATAATTGTTCAAATTCGTTAAAAACTTTTTAATTCAGAAATTATGATCAAAATAACTTGTTTAATTACATATCAAGTAGAATTTAGTATAGGTAATTAAATCTGTAAGTCCTATACACAAAATAAACATAATATCACGTTAATATGCTTTTATGATGAGCTCTCGAGCTGATTTATTTAAACCGAAAAAATAAGGTGTTAATTTTTCCTAGCTCATTAAATATGGGTTGTTTTGGCTGAACCATTAAGCATAAAGTTCTATAAAATGGAGCGGCCGAATCCTTTGTGTTTAGGGTCAGACAGTTCGTCCATTTAATATATTTTAATTAAATTTTAATATAAATGTGTAATAATTTAAATAATAGCTTATTTTGATCGTTGAACATATTTTAGATAAAATTAGTAGGAAGACGGCATTTTACTCAAATAGGTATTAAATGTTGAGTGGTAGTGATTATGAATTTAAATAGTTATCTTTATATAAATGCATAATTTTTTTTATATTTGATTGATGTGAATGCATGAAGAATTATTCAGCATATAAAATTTTATCTAGTTATTTTGAGTTTTAAACTTTAATTTAATTTGTCTAATTTTTTATTTTGTAGGTCATTATTGTTGTGTTTAGCTCGAAATCCTTAAAATGTATTAGGCCCAATTTTTAAAGAACCGTTTAAAATGAGCCGTTTAGTTCGAAATCCATTTAACCCGTTTAGCCCAAAACCCATTGTCCAATCACAGTCTCCAACCACGCGCGTTTCCTTTTCCACTGCAACAGTCTGCATATAAATAATCTGATTCTGTGAAAGAGAAATCGTCCCAAAATATGGCTCTCGAAAGAAATCCAAAGCGCTCAAAATCGCTAATAAAAAACAATGGTAACTCAAGCCCAATCCCATGGCGGATTGTGTTCTCCCGGATGATATTATGATGATCATCCTCTTGCGCCTTCCCGTGAAATCGCTCCTCCGCTTCAAGGCCGTCTGCAGTTCGTGGCTCAAGACTTTCGCCGCTCCAAAGTTCATCAAAGCGCACCACCACTTTTCCGGCAAAACCCCACCAGCTAAAATCACCTACCACCACCCTCATTACTACTTAGTCCACACAATGTCTGTTTACAATCGAGTCGAACGACAAGACTCCCATTGATTTCGACCATCCGATCTTTTTCAGAATGAATTACGTCGGGTGTTGCGGTGGCTTGATCTGCTTGGGTCTCCCTCCGCTTGGCCAGGTAATACTTTTGTGGAATCCTGCTATGAAATTGTACAAATTTCTGCCTCTATCGAATGTGGATTTTGGGGTTCCTGTCATGTTTTCACTTGGATTTGGGTATGACGAAGAGGCGGGTGATTTTAAGGTCGTTAGGATTGTTTATGTGAAAGGGGAAGGGGAAGGGGAAAAAATTAGGGCTGAAGTTGAAGTTTACTCTTCTCTATGGGATACATGGGAAACAATAAAATTGAAAATCCAATTTCAAGTGTTTACTACTAGGAACACCGCAGTTGTGGACGGAAATCCTTTCTGGCTTGCAAAGATTGGCGAATCTCAGGGTGGTATAGATAATTGTTTTATGGTTTGGTTTGATGTGAGAGAAATGGTGTTCAAAAGGGCGTCTGTTGCTAGTATTGAAGCGAAGGATGAGAAGCAGAAGGATCCACATATCCTTCTGCCTTTTGCTAGTTTTGAAATTGAGAATGGAAATCATATACCATTGGTAGATCAGAAGTTCTCTGTTTTGGTGTTTGGTGAAAATAACAGTGGTAGGCCTGTTCCTGTAGAATTCAAAGTGCAGTGTTCAAAGAAGGGGAAATCATGGAGTTTTGCCTAAACGAAAAAGTGTTTGTGTTTGATCCAAAGAAAGGATGGGTTAGGGAGATTCCAACGGAAAAAGGCGAGATGGGGTCTTCTGAGGTTGATGGATATTGCGAGAGTTTGGCGCGCGTTAAAGGAATGAAACCAGTGGTGATGGACAGGTAAGAAGACAACAATTGAGATCCTTCTTTATGTTTTATTTGCAGCTCCATGGTTGTCTAGTCTCTTGCTATGGATATTTTTGCTATTTCTTTCTATTATCACTTTCTGAGAATTAATCTTGCAGTAGTTTCTGTGATCTGATGATAATACTACATTTGGGTTTATATATGAAATTACTAGTTCAATAAATCTCAAAAACCTGTGCACAAAATAAACATAATATCACCAAACAAAGTCAATATGCTTTATGATGATATTCAACATGAGGCCTAAATTTAGCAATATAAAACCCAAATAGTGATGTCAAAAGATTGTTATAATACATCTGTGCGATATATTTTCTCATCTCAGACAAAAGAGAGTAAAAAAAAAAGAAGCCATCACAACAGTGAATGCGTCCCGACGCATTTCAAGTGCTTATCGAATGTGTAGACAGTGCCTGAAGAAATATTAGCAGAAACAGTAGTCCCTCTATAGTGTAGGCTCTTGAAGCCATTTCCACCATTGCTGGACCAAATCCCAACTTCATCAAGATCTCCTTCTCTCCAGCAAAGGCTCACCGTAAAGCTACCACGCACCTTCAGGCCTTTAACACAACCATTGGCCCATTTGTCCCGAGGTAGCGCTGGAAGAAGATACACGTCTTTCACTGTGCTCTGAACTAGCATTTCCGTTACTGCTGCAGAAAATCTACAAACATATACCGTAATTAATATCAATTTAAAAAGACAACGTTTAAAGATGAATCCTGATGCACAGATTTTCTTACCCAAAATTTGCGTCAATCTGGAAAGGTGGATGTGCAGTAAAGAGATTGGCATACAACCCTCCTTCGTAATTACCATGATCAGGATTTACCAGATCGAATAGATGCTTTACCATTCGATATGAATGCTTACTATTATGTAGGCGTGCCCACAATGCAGTTTTCCATGTGGTTGACCATCCTGGACCCTTCTCTCCTGTTCAAAGAAAAAGAAAACAATGATAACTGTCGAAGTTTAACAAAGATTTCCAAGATTGTCGTAAATGCTTTTCTTAGCTAAATCAAGAACCAGATTTTACATTAGTAAAAAAATAGGTTTCATGTAATTAATGTAACAGAGATGAAATCCCCATTATCATAGAAGCTGTAATCTCCCAGGTCATTAGAAATTTAGAACACCGACCTCTTTTTTTCAAGGCAATCTCCGCTGCTTTACATAAATCAGGGGTCCGTTCAACATTGATGGTGTGCCCAGGAAAGAGGCCAAATAGATGTGATACATGCCTATGTTGCACCTCTGATTCCTTAAAGTCCTGTGCCTGCCATCATAAAGGACAACAACGGAAATAAATTGAGTATCTACATGATTTCTAATATAAGAATCAACGAATCAATATGCAAGTGCAGACTTACCCATTCCATGATTGAACCATCCTTTGCAATTCTGGTTGGACTAAGACGTGGTTGAGCTTTACGAACTCTTGCAATCAGATGATCATCACTTTTGCCCAGTTCCTACATTTCAATGTTGAACTCGAATGACATGTGATATCATATGGAAATCAGCATTTAAGTTCATGAGATAATTTGGCAGAGATATGTACCTCAGCAGCAGAAACAAAGTTAGAGAAAACCTCTGCGATGATTTGCATATCCATGGTTGACGAGTAGCTAACACTAGCAGGCTTCCCATCAGGAGCAATAAACATGTGCTCGGGGGAGGTTGATGGATTTGTTTCGAGTTTTCCTTCAGGGCCTTCAATTAGCCAGTCCAATAAAAATGCAGCACAGCCTTCCATCAACGGATATGCTTTGTTTCTCAGAAATTCCTAAAACCATGACAATACAATATTCAGAACAACAATTTATTGGTTATCAACCTTATAAATCAACAATAATCTGAACTTTCTTTTAAATTTTCTAAGTGCAGACATCTTTAAGTAGGTTGTCAACCTTATCAATCAATTTCAATCATATTTTCTCGTGTATTGATAGCATCTAACACAAATTACATTGAAAGAAGAACATGAATACATGATAGATCAAAGTATCAAACTATATAAACTCAGTACTCTAACTAATAGACATAAAAAGCTTAAATGTAAGGAGAGTTTACTTTGTCCATTGTATAGGTATAGTGCTCCCATAAATGAGTAGAAAGCCAAGCTCCACCCATCTGCCATAAAGCCCAAACAGCTTGACCACGGTCTGGAGATGTTTTTGCCCATATATCAGATACCTGATGTGCAACCCAGCCACTTGCTCCATAGTTCACCTGAAACATTCTGCAACTAAATGCATGAAGGTTGAACAACAATACAAAGCAAGAAATATTCTCTTAAGATAATAAATTGTTTTGAAGAGAAATATATATATATATATATTCCCCTTTCGTCAAACATAACAACCCAATGATCCAGGGTAAAAAATCTATTAGTCAAATAAGTTTTCTTTTTTTTTTTTCGGTTGGTCTTTTCTTCTTTTTGTTTCCCGCATATAAACTGCTGTATTCAGTCTTGTAAACATCACCAAGGTCTACTTTTAGATATATCCAGTTGCTCTTTCATTTCTAGGCATGTATAGTACTCAACATATTAATGACGAGATTTAAGATGAATAAAACCAAAAAAAAAAAAAAAAGGAGGAACCTTTGCAGTTTTCTTTCCATTTACAGATAGAGAGGAGATGTAGTCAAACAACGGCTCTTGACACTCTTTGAGATTGCAAGAGAGAGAAGGCCAATAGTTCATCTGGAGATTGATATTCAAGTGAGGAGCACCACTGAGAAGGAAAAAACAAGAACATCACATATATGGCAGTAACGAAAAATCATGACATAATAACTTGGTTGAAAATGGATTATAGTGTGATATTATTTTTTGAAAACTGGAACGTACTCCCATGCTGGCTCAGTATCCTTATTCCAGATTCCTTGCAAATTTGAGGGCTGAGATCCAGGACGAGAGCAAGCAATTAACAGGTATCGACCATACTGGAACAGAAGCTCAACCAGAGAGGGATCTTCATCATTTCTGAAAGACTTAACCCTCTGTGCAGTAGTATCCACTTTCAAATTTACATCATTTTCTGTAGCATTCTTGGAGTTCCTAGGAAGTTCCAATGAGACACGATGGAAAAGTTCTTGATAGTCATCAACATGGCGAGCATATAGATTAGCATATGAATATCTTTTTGCAGAATCCATTTTACTTATTGACTCCAATCTAGGATCCCTTTTTGAATCCACGGGCTTGGTGAATGGCCCATCAAATGAAGATGCTGCAGTAAGACGAATAACAGCCCAGTTGCAACCCACCACCCTTAGCTTTCTACCATCCAAAACATGCAGCTCACCAGCCCCATCACTAATCTGTAGATCAAGAACTGCAGAATATTGTATTCCTTTGGGATTGGAATGCTGAACGGGCCCCAGAGGTCTTCCTTTGGGATCATTGTTTCCATAAACTATAGGTGGGATTCTTCTGCCTTGACAACTTCCATCTAAAATGATTTGGCTTTTGTTATTTACAAATGAATGATGATGCAATTTGCTGTCCATATACACCGTGAAATTTAGAGATGATGGCTTGTTTCCAGAAATCTTTATCACAATTACTTGATCTGGTTTCGAGGCAAAGTATTCCCTTGCATAATCGACTTCATTGGCAGAGTACTGCACTTTTAAGGTTGCTGTGTCTAAATCGAGCACTCGCTGATAGGTTTCTTCATTATACGCAGCATGAGACTTGGGAAACTCTAGTTTCATGTCTCCCAAGAGCTGGTACACCTATATTTCATCCAAATTTTAAGAAAATTAATAATTAATAATCAGTAGCACTATAGCATATACTTGTAAGTTTTCAAGACAGAATATCTCAAATTAAGTCAGAATACACACTATTGCTAAATTTCTCCAGTTTGTGTCTAAACAAGTAATGCTTCTCTATTACTAACAATGAGTCACCAGAGAATTATCTCAATGTAGATAAACAAATATTGAAGCAAAAAGCAGCTTACATCAGAAGGATTTCCCGATAAACCGACTGCAGCTGCAGTAGCCTCCACATATTGTCTTTTGTCAACAAGTTTTCTGACCTTAGATAGAGTTTCTGGAGCATCAGGATCCGTATAATCGCCCGGAATCCCTGTCCAAAGCGTATCCTCTGCACCAAGATACAAGGAAAATTAAGCCCCAATCACTATATACACAAATATGATTTCCTATTTGAACTCAAAGCTTTCCTATTTTGTATTTCCACAATTAACTTCGAAGCTAAGTTAAGTTTTCATACTCTATTGACTGATCATACGAGAAGGAAAACTGCAAAGAAGAGCAATAAATCATAAATCAAAATTTTTAACAGAGAAAGCAAAGCCAGAGATTACCATTGAGATTAATAGTGTCGTTTGCAATGCCACCCCAAATCATAGCGCCAAGGCGGCCATTGCCAATGGGGAGAGCATCAGTCCAGTGCTTTGCAGGCTCATCGAACCTAACCTCAAGATCCCTCCCCGTACTATCCTCTTTCTTTTCCCAACTTGAACTCCACACATCCTTATCTTTCACAGAAACCCCAGTGATGAAGAATCTTGGGCTAACAATCACCAAAAGAAACACGAAAAGTGGAAACCCTTTTGGTACCATTGCGAAATTATCACTTTAAAAAAGTGGAAAACAAAACCCCCTTTTGAAATTGAAAAGGTCCGCGTTGATTTGGTTCATCTAATTACACTAATTACTCAATCCTTGACTAATTAGTCTATGATTTCCAGACTTGCCGCTCTGTGTTTTAATGTGATGAGAGGAAATGCAAATGAGGCGGTTGGTGAAGTGATGAAAGCCATGGCATTTGTGAACGCGGCA
Organism: Stenogyne calaminthoides; assembly: GCA_037126765.1. Classification (NCBI taxonomy): domain Eukaryota; kingdom Viridiplantae; phylum Streptophyta; class Magnoliopsida; order Lamiales; family Lamiaceae; genus Stenogyne; species Stenogyne calaminthoides. The sequence goes on along the minus strand of JBBCBC010000257.1, from coordinate 10,728 downwards.
GCGATTCAAGGACATGGGGCCCCACAGTCTCTGGGTTTTGTGTATTCCTGTACTCACTTTTCTGCAAAAAGGCATGTGCTGTACTCCATGCGGCCCCTCCCTCATCCTGATTTTCATGGGACTCATTTCTTGATTGATTCACCTAATTAAAATTAACAGGGAAAATAAACACAAGTTTTTTTATAGATATGACAACTATGAACTTGTGAGTTGTGAAGGCGGTCTGATCTAAATTTTATTTTTTATATAAAAAAAAAGCAGGGGGAGAATTGATTATGACCAGCTTCTAGGGGATGAAATAATAATAATAACAGTGGCATTTATCGTCATTGATGTTAGTGCCACCCTAATGGGATAGTATTATCTTTTTTTTCAATCCTTTATGGTATGTTTGTTATGGCCTTATACTGGACGGGAGAAATTCTGAACTTTGAAATTTAGGATTTTAAAATTTTAATGAAAAGTAAAATTGTATGTTTGTTTTGAGATTTTATAGGGTATAATTATATAGATTTGTAAAAATGTTGATTGATTTGTATTATTATATTATTATTGTAATGATTGAATGATTGAGTATTGTGTTGGAAATTGTGTAAAAGTGATAATATTATTAAGGTTATGTTTTAAATTGAATTTTGAAATCCTAATTTTAGTATTGTATTAAATAGCAAACGGGATGTCCTGTAATACAATGGTGTAACATCTCATGTAATACCAATTAAATTTTGACACGTATAATATATGAAAACGATTATTTTTTTCTTAATTAAATTACTTTAACCAGAATTGTCAAAATAACTTTCAGAAAATCTTATTTTCTCTCACCGTATCTAAATTAAATAGTCTCAATCTCTTTCCTTCTCACGGACTTCATCTCTTTCATTGCGCCAGATTAGAAGAAACACATTCCGGGATGTTAAAAAAAATAAAATCGATGTTTGCAGCTTAGGTATTGCAGAGAGAATACCTTTGATTCTTCTTTTACATCACCGTGATGGCCGATGTTTGAATTCGATGGCCTACAAAAGACCGTTCTGTTTCTATTTGGACATAGGATTTTTCAAATTTATTTTTTTATTTGAGGTTCAAGAATAAGACATTACAAATGGTTGTATGTTGGAATTTGGTGGTGGAGTTCATTATGTTTTATGAGAATGTTTCCATATCATCCGCATCAATAGATAGGAGCCAATTTTTTATTTTTTTTAACATCCCGGAATGTGTTTCTGCTAATCTGGTGCAATGAAAGAGATGAAAACGTGAGAAGAAAAGAGATTAAGAGAGTATTTGATTTAAATACGGTGAGAGAAAATAAAATTTTCTGAGAGTTATTTTGGTAGTTCTGGTTAAGATAATTTAATTAAGAAAAAAATAATCTATCTCTTATATTACACGTGCCAAAATTTTATTAGTGTTACAGAAGATGTTATACCATTGTGTTGCAGGACATTCTGTCCGATTAAATAGATATGTGAAATTGTAAAGTTCAAAATCCGTCCGGAATAGTTTCAAAACAAACATACCCTTAGCCAATGGCAAACATCATGTTTGGAATAATTTTACTTGAACGGTTAAACCCAGTTTGATAAATCTTGGGGATTCAAATTCGAAGTAAGTACTTCCTCCATTTTCTATCAGAGTCATTTTTTATTTTTTAAGATAAATTAAGACATATTTTATGTCAAAATTAAGTTTAGTAAATATTATTTAAATATTGTTAACAATAAAAATTATTGACTGAAAAATTATACACACAACACATATGTAGAAAATTTAAAATTTAAAATTAACATATTAAAGGTACATACGAGATCAGAGACGTACCCACGTAACATTAATATGTTATGTTATATGATACACATTGTGCAATGCAAAGCTATGTCAAAGTGGTGAAGTGGTATAGTAACATACATAAGGACTGCAGTTCGAATCCTTGCCATCCCAATATGTGCTACTTTTTTTTATATATATAATGCTTTTCCAGATTTTATATTTGTTAAAAAAAATTAGTTTAATTATTTTATATTTTAATTTGCAATAGTTGTAATGTTGTTTTTTTATTTATATATTTTGTAATTTTTTCACTTCTTCAATCATATTTTTATTTTATATTTCTAATTCCAATCATTCTCAAAATCAATTAATTAATCGTCTTCTTCATTTTTTATTAGGCATTTTTATATAATGCTTTTCCAGATTTTATAATTGTTAAAAAAAATTAGTTTAATTATTTTATGTTTTAATTTGCAATAATTGTAATGTTGTTTTTTTTTAATTTATATATTTTGTAATTCCAACACATTTTCACTCCTTACAATCATAAATCAATTAATTAATCGTCTTCTTTATTTTTTATTAGGCTGTGTCTTGTATGCACTCAGGTGCACCGTGCACTTATAGTTCATTTTAGAAGCGTGCAACTTGTTATGCTGAAAAATGTGACTTATTTACACTATAAAGTAATTTTAAAAAGAAAGGTAGTATAATTAATTTTCAATAAAAAGTGTGAAGTTATTGTTTGTAAGAGTTAAAACGTGTGAACCTTGTATATTAGAATCTATTTATAATTTACTTATCTCATATACTAACTTAAGTCATGTTTTTTACTTTTTTATTCAAATATAGTGGTTTTCCTAGTTTTATAAATGTTAATCCAGGAATCTTGCTATGATCGTCGGAGGAACATCAACGCTATCCGGGTAAATGATCAATCTCGTGATACCCTGGGCGCCTACGGCTGGGGATCTAGGGTTTTCGGAAATCATGTTAGGGTTTTGAGTTTATAAATATTGGTCTGCCTTTCTCTCTTTCGTTGAGAGCTTTTGTCTTCTATTATACACTTGTGATTCGAAAACAATGAAGTCTATGATGAGAAATTTATCAATTGAAGAAGAAGAGGAGGAGGATTTGGTGATCGATCTAGAAGATGTGGAGGAGCAACAAGGCAGTATCGAACTATGCCTTGTGGGAAAATTCATTGCGGATCAATCCGTGAATTTCAATATCATCAAGAGCAGAATGGCGAGTGTCTGGCGCCCTAAAAAAGGAGTTACTATTCGTGAAATCGGATCTGGCAGAATGATTTTCCAGTTTTATCATCAAATCGATTTGAAGCGTGTATTGGACGGGGGACCGTGGTCCTTTGGGAATTTTCCGCTGGCCATCCAAAAGCTATCTATGGGAGATGTTCCATTATCTGTTCCCCTTAACAAGATCCCATTTTGGGTCCGTGTTGAAAAGGTCCCGGCGGGGATGTTCTTGGAAAAAATGGGAAAGATGTTGGGAAACTTCATTGGCAAGTTTTTGGCTTATGATGACTCGAACAAAAGCTCGGTGTGGTTAAATTTCATGAGAATTAGAGTTGAGGTGGACATAAACAAACCCCTGAAGAGGAAGAAGAGCATCAAACTGGCGAACGGGACATCCAAATCTGTGGAATTCAAATACGAATGACTTCACCAGTTTTGCTTCATTTGTGGAAAGATTGATCACACAGAAAGTTATTGTGATTTGGCATTTGAGTGGGCTGATGGCAAGGTGGAGAAGAAGTGGGGGCCTGAACTCAGGGTTACCGAGTGGAGCGGTAAATCGGCTAGAGGGGATAAATGGCTTCGAGATGGAGGGGATGATGAGCCACATTTCACCGGCGTCGGCTGTGGCGAAGGGGGGTCATCCGCCAATTCCGGGGGTAGTAAAGTTTGGGGTGGAAATTGTGGGATAACAATAAATGCCGCAAATTATGGCAATAACGTTGAAGGTGGCAAAAATCTCGCAATTCAGCATTATGCCATTAATCCCATGTTTGACTCGATGGATAGAGCTGAGGGAGATGATGAAATTACCCTCGAGGCTAAAAAGAGGAAAAGGGCAGACAAAATGAAAGTTGATATTGAAGAGGCATCTGGCCACGATAGCGACATGGAACATAATGAAGAAGATTCTCAGGAGATCAATAATCATTTTTTAACTGCTGGTCCCGGAGTCCGGGCCGGCCGGGAATTATGATAATCTTATCTTGGAATTGTAGAGGATTGGGTCATCCTGCTGCAATTCCTTTCTTACGGGAACTCGTTCGAGTTCGACAACCCGATGTAATATTTCTTTGCGAGACATTGTCTCACTCTAATAAAATCGAAGAAATTCGTGTGCTTTTGCATTATGATTGTGCTCTCTCAATTAACAATGTGGGGCATAGTGGTGGGTTGTGCATGTTATGGAAATCTGAAAGTGCTTGTGAAATTATTAGTTACAGTACGAACCACATAGACGTTGTGGTTAAGGAGTCTGAGGAACAGTGGTGCCTCACTGGTTTTTACGGGTTCCCGGAACGTTCGAGAAGAAGGGCTTCTTGGGATTTTCTTCGTCAATTGGCTAGTAGGAGTACGTTGCCCTGGATCATAATAGGGGATTTCAACGATATCCTACTTCCGACGGAGAAACTAGGGGGAGCTGTCCGTCCTAATTGGCTTTATACTGGCTTTCGAGAGGCCATCATGGATTGTAATATTTATGATGTGAGGCTTACGGGGTATCAGTTTACTTGGCAACGTGGAAATAATGGAGAGAACATGATTGAACAGAGGTTAGACAGGGCTATGGGAAGCCCTGCTTGGCACAATCGGTTCTCCACAACAACTTTAACTGCTCTTGTCGCACCTATATCTGACCATGCTCCATTGCTTTTAGATACTACCCCTATGGTGAGAACTCGCACTCGTCGGGCGTTTAAATTTGAGAACAAGTGGTTGGATGAACCAGATATCGAACGAGTGGTGGAACGTAGTTGGAATGGCTTCAATGATTTCGATTTGTTGCATCGTTTACATGCAACCTCAGATGTTCTTAGTGATTGGGGGAGGCATGTGGCAACAACATGGGCTCGTAATAAAAAGGACCTGGAACAGGAAATTGCTGATCTTCAGAAAAATCAGGTTCCAGGTTGGGAAATCAGATGTGTTGAAGCTAAAGAAGCATTACCAAAGCTTCTAGTTAAGGAAGAGAAACACTGGAAACAGCGCGCAAAAGCACATTGGCTCACCGGTGGGGACTTGAATACAAGATTTTTTCATCAAATGGCGTCTGCTAGGAGGAAACGAAACAAGATCACGAGCCTTACCAATGATAGAGGTGAGCAGACTGATACTACAGAGGGAATTGAGGAGATAATTCGGTCTTACTTCACGGAGCTTTTCACTGCTTTAGAAAGCCTGGAAGACATTGATAGGGTCATTGATGTTGTTAACCGACGAATATCTCAGGAGGATGTTGCCATGTTGGAGGAAGAGTTTCGCCCTGAGGAATTCAATATTGCAATTTCGCAAATGCATAAGGATAAATCTCCGGGCCCAGATGGGTTTAACCCGGGTTTTTATAAAAAGTTTTGGGGGTTGGTAGGGCCGGATATTGTTCATGCAAGCAGGCAATGGCTTGAGCGGGGGCAGTTTCCTAGCAATCTAAACAATACCCACGTTGCTCTTTTACCGAAGTGTGACAATCCGGCAACCGTGAAGGATTTGCGACCAATTTCCTTGTGTAATGTGGTTTACAAGATTATATCCAAAGTATTGTGCAATAGACTAAAGCAGGTACTCCCGAAACTTGTTGATGAATCACAATCTGCCTTTATTTCTGGGAGGCTCATCCAAGATAATGTCCTCATTGCCTTCGAAACGATACATGCAATGAAGAACCGCAAGAAAGGCAAGTTGGGGGATGTAGCACTCAAAATAGATATTTTAAAAGCCTACGATAGGGTAGATTGGAGGTTTCTGTCGAGCATTCTAAGGAGGATGGGATTTGTCGATAAATGGCTTAGATGGATGGATATGTGTGTCCAAACTGTAAGCTATTCATTCATAGTGAATGATAATCTGGTGGGTCCGATCAGCCCGGGACGGGGTCTTCGTCAGGGAGACCCGCTTTCACCCTACCTATTCATATTATGTGCAAAAGGACTTTCTAGTATCCTTCATGCAGAAAACAGGAGAGGAAGGATTCATGGGAGTCGGGTGTGTCGACGAGCCCCTTCGGTGTCTCATTTATTTTTTGCAGATGATAGCCTCCTGTTTTGCAAAGCGTCAAGAGATGAGTGCTTGACCTTGAAGGAGTCATTAAATCTATATGAGAGAGCTTCGGGCCGAGCGATCAATTACACAAAATTGGGGATTTATTTTAGTTCCAATGTTGACCAAAGTTGCAGGGCTAAAATCAGTGAGATTTTAGGTGTTGCAAATCCTTTGAATACGGGTAAATATCTCGGATTGTCGTCACTGATTGGGAGGAGGAAGGTGGAAATTTTCAACTACATAAGGGACCGTCTTTGGTCGAAGCTCCAGCTGTGACATGGGAAAAAACTCTCAAAGGCCGGGAAGGAAGTACTCATTAAAGCAGCGGCACAAGCCATTCCCTCGTATTGTATGTACGTTCCTACTTCCCTCTACATTCCTTGATGAATTGCATAGAATGGTGAATGCGTTTTGGTGGGGACATGGAACGGATCCAAAAAAAGGGTTAAATGGGAGAAATGGGAAGCGGTGTGTAGACATAAAAATGAGGGTGGTATGGGTTTTCGTAACATGCATATTTTTAACATAGCTATGTTGGGAAAATTGGGATGGAGGTTGCAAATGAATCCCGAGTCACTGGTGAGCTGTATTCTGAAGTCAAAATACTATCCGAACTCCGATTTCATTCACTCCAATATTGGGAGATCGCCAAGCTATACACGGAGGGGAATTCATGCGGCTAAGGATTTGGTTCGAAGAGGAACACGATGGAAAGTAGGGGATGGAGAGGGTCCGCTTATGGGGGGACGCTTGGCTAGCGGATGACGACTCGTTCTATGTTGAAACCCCCCCAATACCAACCTTTGATGATATGGTGATTAAGGACAGGGAGAGAATTCTTAGGACATCACCATCACCAATTGGGGCAAGGGACAAACAAATTTGGCACTACTCGACTAAGGGAAATTATAATGTTAAGTCGGCTTATCAACTTGCAATAAAACTCTTGAATGATAACTCTCCTGAGGTGTCGCCGGCATGGAGGGCATTATGGAAGTTCAAGCTGCCCCCGAGAATAAAATCATTCTTTTGGCGATTATGTAAAGGCTTCTTGCCGGTCAAGGCAAAATTAGAAAGATGGTATCCGGGGTCAGGTACAGCTTGTCCAGCTTGTGATGGGGATCATCAAATAGAAACAATTTGGCATCTTTTTGTGGATTGTAAGTCCGCCAAGAATTGTTGGCGAATGGTGAATCTATGGGAGAAAATAAATGATTTGTGTTTTCGTGTGGAGAGTACGGAGGAACTATTTTTGCAGACCGTTTTAACTTTCAGCACAGAGGACGCGGAGATGGTGATGGCCATTACTTGGTCGTTGTGGAGAAACATAAATTTATCGGTGTGGGAGGGAAAACTAGTGGTCCCGACTTCGATTATCACATATGTAAGGTGTGCTGTTAGTGAATGGAAGATGGCCAGAGCAACGGTGGTCAAGAAATCCAGGGTGAATCATTGTCAACGGTGGCACGCACCCCCGCATGGGTTTTTAAAAATCAATGTGGATGCTAGCTTTTTTGAAACAAATTTGGAGACCGGGTGTGGTATGGTGCTGCGTGATAGTTTGGGGGAATGCATTGTGTGCAGAACCCTGCTGCGTGATAGTTTAATGCTGGTAGATGAAGGAGAAGCGTGGGGCGTTTTAGAAGCCGTGAAATGGGCACGATCGATGAACCTTGAAAATGTAATAATTGAAACGGATGCACAGCATGTAAGTATGGCATTGTCGTCATCTATTCTAGATGATAGTGCATTTGGTGACTATGTTGCTGCTATTCGAGAAATGCTGGGAAATGAGGCACTTTTTCTGTGACTTGGATCAGCCGTAATGCCAATTCTTTGGCACATTCTTTAGCCAGGGCTGCTTGTAACTTTGACAGTCCTATGTGTTGGGTCGAGCCTCCATCGTTTGTGGATGGCCTTCACGACATTTGTTATTCTTGTTCGTAGTTTTCTTTGCTTTCGCAAAAAAAAAATGTTAATCCAAAATAAATTTGTGTGCGTAAAGACAAAAGATAATTTTAAACAATTAGTAATGAATTACTACATTTTAAAGAAAAAAAAACATGATTCAATCGTCTCATATATTTGATCGTACCGTACAAGAATCTCCCCTCCCCTCCCCTCGTAAATATAGTGGGTCTCATGTGCACCCGGGTGTACTGTGCACTCATAGTGCATTCTAGAAGCGTGCAATTATACAAAACAGAAACGTGTAAATATTCCAAACAAAAACATGCAACTATGTTCTCATATTAACAGTCTGTGTAAATAAGTCGCGCTTTTCAGTATAACAAGTTACACGCTTTTAAAATGCATTATATGGTGCACCCGGGTGCATACAAGACCTAGCATCGTAAATGACTTTTTCGTGATTATATAGTCATTCAATTCAAACTTCTACAATATAAAAAAGAGAAAATATTTATGGCTAGGTCTTTCTTATATGCATTCAGGTGCACCGTACATTCATAGTGTATTTTAGAAGCGTGCAACTTGTTATGCTGAAAAATGCGATTTATTTACATAGAAAAGTGCAACTGTTAATATGAGACCATACTTGCATGCTTCTGTTTGAAATAGTAGCACGTTTCTATTTTGTATAGTTGCACGCTTCTAAAATGCACTATGAGTGCACGGTGCACCCGGGTGCATATGAGACCCAGGACTACCCACATGCTAACGTTTTTTAGAGAGTGTTTCGGGCAATGATTTCAAAACCGGTTCGGATCAACCGGTTCGACCGGTTGAATCGGTCCAAACACCCCCTAAGAACCGATTTACCAGTTAAACCGGTCAGAACCGGTCAAAACCGGTAAAAACCGGTTCAACATGTTTTTTTTTTTTTTTTAATCTTTTTTTTTTTTTTTTAATTTTAAACTATTAAATCAGCTAACTTTCATTGATTCAAGAACATATAAATACATGGACATCATAAGTTAACACCTCTAAACAAAACAACCACTCCACCCAAATAAATAGGTAAGTGTAGAAAAAGAAAAAACCATCAAAGTCACCATCGAGCCCGAAATCATCCTGTCCATGACTGCTTGCACGAAAAACATAAAAAATGGTTGAATTCCACCCCGGACATATCAACAACATTAGCACACAATCAAGGTTGCACCACCAATCTGTGCTATCTTAAAAAGTGGTAAGGGGATGAAAATCATTTTCGAACGTTTTTACTCCTACCACAGTTTATAATGCTCAATTATATTCTTTTTACTATTTCTATTTTATATGTTTAACTACTTTATTTTAATTAATTCACTTTTTTATTGTTTCTTATTTCTCAAAAAAGAAGAACTGTGCCTTTTATTATTTCTCTTTTTTTTTAAGCGATTTGTTTCTCTTTTTTCGAGAAAGCAGAAACGTTGGAAATTTGGGCAGCCCAGCAGCTGCGATCTCAAGCGCCAACCGCCGCCACGCCGCCGTCCTCGCCACCGCCACCGCCACCGCCACCGCCACCGCCTTCGCCGACGCCCCTCTCCTCCCACTGAATTATGTTTCATTGCTTGAAATTCTGGGTAAACTGGATTTCGTTTCATTGATTAAATTTGGGGCTTTGAATTTTGACGATTGTTGATTGGAATTTAGCAGATTGTTAAATGTTTTTTTTTTCGCCTTCTTTAGAACGCCCACCGGCCGTGCCCGCCGCCTTCGCCGACGCCCCGCCCCTTCCACTGAATTATGTTTCATTACTTGAATTCCGGGTAAACTGAATTTCGTTTCATTGATTAAATTTGGGGCTTTGAATTTTGACTATTTTTGTTTGGGATTTAGCAGATTCAGTGGGGTTTAGGGCTTTGATTGTTAAATGTTTTTTTTTCGCCTTCTACAGCACACCTGCCGGTCCGGCTCCTCTCCCCCTATTCCAGCCCACCGCTGCCACGCTGCTGTGCCCGCCGCCGCCTTCGCTGACGGCCCGCCCCTCCCACTGAATTATGTTTCATTGCTTGAATTCCGAGTAAACTGGATTTCGTTTCATTGATTAAATTTGGGGTTTTTGCCTTCTTCAGCATGCCCGCCGTCCGGCTCCTCTCTGGCTATTCCAATTAACTTGTACTTTGTTTCATTACTTGAAATTATGACTACAATTGTTGACAATTCGAAGCCCTGTTCAAATGGTAACTTTCTTGAATTCTTATTCTTCTGTGTTGAGTCTGAAATCAAGCAGATGTTTTATTTTTCTTAGATCAATTTTTCTTCATTAGATCAAAGATGAAGATCTACAAAATAGATACGAGAGGGGTTTGCACGATTTGCAGTGGAGCACTTGGAGGGATGGGGGTGAAAAAATAGGGTTTTTGCTGGGAAACAGATGGGAAGTGGGGTTGGCGCGATTTGTAGGGGCATAGGCGTGCGGGAGGGATGCGGTTGAGGGGTTGCAAATTAGAGTCCATCCAAGGGGAGGTGGGAATCCTTGATGCGCCTTCGTCGAAGCAAACACAAGGTATATAGATCTATACTATCTTATACTGGGTCTTTGTGGAGCCGCTGCGTTTGAGTGGTGTTGTTTATGATTCGGTTATTTGCAATGGTATTTAAGTGGGGTTGTTGATGATGTCTTTATTTGCAGTGATTGGAGCAATCAAACGAGGAAGAATACCAAGTGTCTTTCGATGCTCGATGAGGTACCTTTAATTAATTACCAATTATTATC
>JBBCBC010000305.1:0-27589 GCA_037126765.1 Stenogyne calaminthoides | reverse complement strand
GATTTCTAATTTTCTCCTAATTTTCTTTCTTAATTACTTTTATCAGTTTTTTTTTTTATATTTTCATTAATTAACGGTTTTTCCCTTTTTCCAAAAAAAAAAAAAATAGTAACAATTTATAGATTTTTGTGTAGAAACAAAAATATTTCAAACACTATATCCTATTCTTTCATATCTTATTTTCAAAAGTAAAACATCCATGGTCTCTTATTTTCTTCTTTCTTTTATTCATTATCATGTATTTCTATTTTTTTAATTTAATAAAATTTAGATCTAATTTTATCTTAATCGTTTTGAATTTTAATTTTTTCAATTTGATTATTATTTTTTAAATCCCATCATATATTTTTCACTTTCTTGTTTTTACTAGATTTTGAGCAGAATACAAAAGACGTGGAATGCAGAATGATCTAAATTAAAAATATTAAAAAGTGAGAGGAAGGGAGGAAAGGCGATAAACCCTTCCGTGATCAATTCTGCAGGCCAGGCCCAGGATGCTAATTCTATTCCGTTGATATTGTCATACAACAACCTAATCAGAAAAATATCTACACAAATTTCCCAGGTATGCTCCTAATTCAGCGATTCCTTGTGTTTTTCCCAACAAATGTGATGATAACTATAAAATTGTAAATATGCAGAAAAAAGAAGAATAATAGATGTTGTAATGTTGGTGAGGCTGTAAAGGGAATAATAGCAATAGAGAGGAGAAAAGAAATATAAACCTGAAACTATTGCGGAATCTGTCAAGAGTGAGAGTGTATTGTATGAATTTGATGGGAGTTTGAGGAAGATAGACATGGTGGTGACGAAAATGAAGTATATAAACGGAATAAGAAAAGAAGATGAAGAAAAAGAAATTGCAGATATGCAATTTTCTGGATTCGATACCCTTTTATTGATAGGCTATTCAGTTGAGAAGAAGAGGAGGATGGAGGAAAATCAAGAAATAGTTATGATAGATGAGAGGCATTCTCGTAATTTCAAGAGTAAAGAGGAAAGAAGAGAAATAATGTAAAAACTAATATAAACAAGATTTAAGCTATGGAAGGTTTCACCTGGATGGTGATGGCAAGAAGGAGAGATGAACAAGGAGGATGCAGAGATAATTGTTTTCCTCTTTTTTAAATGATGAGAATAGGAATTTCCAATTGATGAAATGTGAGTGGGGCTTGGAGATGGAGACAGGCCCAAGAGTAAGGCAGAAATGGGAGAGAACAACTGTGAAAAGCAATACAAAGGAAGAGTTGGGCTTTGCGGAAATTAAAGCCTTTGTTCGATGGTAATGGCAAGAAGAGAGAACACAAGAAGAAGAAAAACAAAATATTATTGTTTCCCCTTATTTTTATGAACAGAATTTTACGGAGAATGCACTTTCTCAATCTGAAAAATGTCAGGAATTGGTTGACCAATGTGACAGGAGATGCAAACGAGGGGTCACAAGAGTAAGAAAGAAGAATAAGAAAAAAAGATGCCAAAAAACAGTAGGGTGGAAGAATGGAGGAGTAAGTCAGCTTCCGTCTAATTGTGATGGAAAAGAGACAGGACAGAAAGAAGGAAAAACAAGAAATTGTTGTTTCCCTTATTTTATAAACAAATTAATGGGGGTCTGAAATGAATATTAAATTGGTTCGACAAGTGTTGCAGGAGAGATGCTGAGGAGAGTTACAAGAGTAAGAAGAAGAATAGGAGGAAAAAGATGTAGAAAACAAAAGTTATTACGAAGATTGGAGAAGTGCAAGTCAGCTTCTGTCTAATTGTGATGGAAAAGAAGACAAAACAGAAAAGAAAAGGAAAAACAAAAAAATTATTGTTTCCCCTTATTTTTAAAACAAGTGTGCGGGATCTGAAAAGAATATTGAGATTGGTTTTGACCAGTGTTTGGAGATGCAGACGAGAGTAAGAAGAAGAAGGAATAGGAAAAAAGATGTAGAGAACAAAAGTATGGAGGATTGGAGGAGTGCGAGTATGGTTTCCTGTGATTGTGATGCAAAGAAGGAAAGAGAAGAAATCATTGTTTCCCTTATTTTGTAGAAGAAATGTAGTATCAAGGATGAGGAGGGAATTTCACAATCTGGAAAAATGAGACTGCCATAGGTTTGGAAGAAAAGATAAGAAAAGAGGAAAAAGTAAGAGGAGAATAAATGGGGTTGGTGAGGGGAAGTGCATTTCAACCTCAATCATGATAGCGTAGAAAAGCCTTCCTTAGACGATCTATTCTCTCAGTTCATGCATATACAGGTGGAAAATCACAGAATAAATTTGGCATGCACCAATCTTCGTTGCACAAGACAGAAAGAGTTGGGGCAGGGAGATGAAATTGTGAAGGATGATGAGGATGTTCACAAGATAGCAAAAAGATAGAGTGGTGTCACCTTATTTTAATGCAAATGCATGCACAAGTGAAGATCACATCTGAGGTTGGATGCAAGGAAGCAGGAAGATAATGGGAAGGTTTTATTAGGTGATTCAAAAACTCAAGAGAAAAAAAAATAAAAGCACTCAGTCCTGTTCTCACGACTGCTCAGAAGCGAGACGATGCTTATTTAAGAAAAACTGCGTGTAACACTTGGATACCCCCCTCGCTCACCTTTCAATCTCCTCCAAGAAGATCACTCGTTCGATCCTTGGAGGGTTTTTGGTGATATGTATGCTTCTTTAACCAGACTACTGGTCTTCAGGTCTGCCATTTCCAAAATACTAATCAATGTATTTCGTTTCCTGTGATTAATTTTTAATATAATAATAAGATGCTGGTGTAGAAAGAATTTTGAAAATTGTCGAGCTGGGGTGCTATTTCATGCTATAATAATGCTTCTGCCCAAGACTATTGTTTGCTTTTCTGACATATGTATGTTGCATTATTCTCTCAAATTTCTTGTTGAAATCATCAACTCTAAATTACTGTATTGTATGTTAGTACGCCGATCCAACGTGATTCATCTATTGGTTCATGTAGCCTACCCCAATTATTTAGGATTAAAGGCTCGGTTTGTTTGTATTACATTTAAACTTTTAGGAAAAAAATTTGTATATAACGGCGATGGGTTGCATGTAGGCTGGGAGAGTATTATCAAATCTTTTTCAGCTTTGTCCGAATGCTGGGGCTGCTACTGAGGTTGCCCACGGAGAAGATTGAAGAGATAATACGCAGTCTAGGTTTGTACAAGAAGGGCACTCGGATTCAACGTTTGTCTCAAGAGTATCTGGATCACACCTGGACCCATGTTACCCATCTCACTGGTGTTGGCAAGTAAGTTAACTTGCTTACTTACATTCATTGAAATATGAAAACAAAATTGAAGAAATATTCTGTTGCAACTCTGAAATTCAGGTATGCTGCGATGCTTATGCAATATTCTGTACTGGAAATGGGGGACGCAGCGTCGACCAGTTGATCATATGCTAAATAAAATACTGGGAATTCCTCGGTGGTAAATGATAACTAAGATGCAAACTCAGCTTCTTAACTTTGATCGACCCTTTCCATCCATCTTTTGTTTAACCTTAATGGTTTTGTGAAACATGTATGATCTGCAGATGAAGTTGTATGCTACATAATATCCTTCTTTTCCAATTGACCTCATTTTGGAATAATATTTTGAATTACAATCTTAATTCGCAGTCTGAAATTCTTCTAAGTTTACGATTTGTTTCTTTTTGCCTGTTTCCATCTACACTCTTAAAGCTCAAACATGATGGTAGCTTCTTTGTACACTTCATTTTCATGAAATTTGAATAATTTAGAGGTCCCAATATGTGATTTCTTCTTATAGATACACATTCATGGACTATGGGTTTCAAATATATCAATCATTTCCCTTTCAATTCTTCCTTCTCATAATGCTTCTTCAATATCAAGTATCAATCTCTACCATAATCTCTCAAAACAACAAAATTAGGCAACTCTAAGAGTCTATTTTGGCTCAGATTACATGGAGCTTAAAAATTCCCTATATTTATTTGGTAAAATAAAACGTTTTAACATCTTATTAGATCTTAAAATAAGTTATTTACAGGTTATAAATTTCAAAAGAATAAGGTGTTATATTACTAAAATTGTATAAGCTATACCTCATTTCATCACCCCAACTCAATCCAGCCTCAGCCCGAACTCGACCCGACCATCTCAATATATAAAAATAAAAATAATATATAAACACAATTGATTTAATAAAATGTGTGCAAAAAGTAAAAAGGAATAGGGTATGGATGTGTATATTTATCCGTTGGTAATGAAGGCAAGGCAACGATGGCCTCAACTCTGAACATCCTCTTCTTCTCCTCCTCCAATTCAATTCCAAATCCAAAATCCAACCAATAATAATATACTATCAATGCATACCCAAGTCCAAAAAATTCTCTCCTGATCCTACTTCTCCTTCTCCTCATAAATTGTTTATGTGGAAGCAACAAATATAGGCTCTGCGCCACCACTCCATTTTCCTCACAACGAATGCAACCCACTACGAGGTAATGAATGAATGAATTGTGCTTTATATACTAGCAAGCAGATACTCAATCTCTAATTGCATTCTGATGTGGATTGATTGAACATAATCGCATTCTTTTGCTTCTCACCTTCCATTTCTGGGGAACGATTCAGATACATACATACATACATACATACATACTCACGTTTTCCTTGCAAATAAATCACTCGGTTTATCACTAGCTATCAATTTTAGTTACTCAATTTACTTTCAAATCAAAAATATGTAAAATGGAAATTTGGATATGACTGATGAATCATCCATGTTTAATGAAGTTTAATGATGATTCATCTGAGGTGGAGTTGAGATTGGAACTTTTGGGGACAAAGCATAAAGTCCTGGGCATCTTTGTAGATGCAAGAGACAGCTCTTTGTTAATTAAGTGGAGCGTTCTGATATACAAACACTCTCTCGACACCAATACACTATACGGAATGATAAAGCCTTCTGAAACAATATGGTATCTGAATTCAACCACCAATTATGAATTATCATTACACCCACCCATATTATTATTGAATTGCAAAATGTCTTCCTTCTTCAACCAGGTATATAGATGATGCTCAACTTGTAAGTTAACTTGAAAAAAAGCAAGACCCAGCACTCAAATGGCCAGACATCATGGAATCTTGGGAGTCCTTAACAACAGGAGTTATCCAATTATTGAAAAGGAACATCACTTTTTTTGGTTGGAGAATCTACAGAAATTAATTACAAGATTGTCTAAGAATTTGGCAGTTGGTCTTGGGTATGGACTCCTTTTTTCTTCTTTGGAGATAAACTTTTCTTGTTAGTTTTTATATTTGGACGATTAATATTTATCCTTTCTATTGCTTTCTTATTTTCCCACATTACTCATGCCCATTAATCATCCTTCATCATTACTTCGACATATTGATGTTCATGAAATGATGTCTCTGATCGGATCAAATTCACCCCATCTTTATTGGAAAGAATTAGGAAAATAAGACAATTTATTGGATATGTGGAGGGTCTTTTTTTTAAAATTATTGTTTATATTGAGGGTGATTTATGGTTTTTAACTGTACTTGTTTTTAACTTGGATTAAATTTCTAGTGTTTAATACTAAAACTATCATAGTTGGGTAGGCTCAGTTCATTGGTTGGATATCCATATGTTCTTGAAGAATTTCATGCTTCTATGTTGGTAGATATACTCCACTCAGTACAAAAGGAGATCCTGGAAACATATATCAAGCAATCTATTGAATCATGTAAGTTTAAAGAGCTTGTTGAGCTCTCTCTCTCTCTCTCTCTCACGCGTCCACACACCTACAGAGCATATCGATGTTTTCTTTTTACTATCAAATTCATTTTATCTTGGAGTTGTAAAATGACTAGTAAAATCAATGCCTTTTCATAGATTATTGAAATGAAAATAAAAAGATGGTACACCTTTTATATAAAAGCAACTTTGGCATGGGTAAAAAAAATGTGACATTGCATGACATGAGTAAGGGAAATTGGAAATTTATTGATTCATAAAAAACCAGGATTTTTTATCAACTGCCTTTCTCTTTTGTCTGGTCGTTTTCTGACAATCTTTTCAAAACTAATGAAGAAAAATGAGTAGAAAGAAGCCAAGGCCAACTAAGCTAATGTAAACTCTTAAGCTGGTCATGATTTTATCTGGGGATTTCTCACGTATCATGTGCTTTAGTGAATAACAAGATCAAGACTGAATACCTCCAACGTCAAAACAAAAAAAAATGTTTGTCATTTTAATCATCGAGAATTTGGCATAATCATGGCCCAGTTAGCTGCAATTATGTATACCTCTTTTCGGACAAAGACTGCCTTGTGGCTACAGCATTCAGTCAAATATTTGGGAGTTATCTTTTTCTGTTTAGCATAGATATTAGATCTGCAGAAATTTGTTTCTGGAATAAGATGTGATAATTCGAAGATATTTGCGGTTACACGATGTCAACATAAATTGCATTCATCAGTGTTAAATGGAATAAGAGGTGGAACTAGTTAAATGGAAGTGCCCTTTCCTCCATCTACATTAGGATTTAAATCTGACATCTCAAATTAAATTTTGTCCTTTCAAGTTTCATCATTACACAATATCCTTTTTGTTTGTCAATCCCCCTTGTTAGATATATTCAAATAGAGGAATGTCTGAAATTTCCATTTCTGGTAACTAAAATATTGCTTGTCACTGATTTTAAGGTTGTTGAACTGATACACGTAACCAGAAAAAAAACTAGATTTTTCTGAAAGATGGACTTTTTCCTCTATTATAAGCCATGTAATGTTTCACTAGTGATTAGTGAACCATATATTTTCTATATTGTTGTATATTTGTTCAAACAACTTTATATTAATTTCAGGGGCAATTAAAGAGGGCTACAATGCTGTTGCAGAAGCAGAAGGGGTTGTATTAGAAAGTCTTAGCAGGTACTTACATGTATTCTCATTTACATTTGCTCATATATTCTGTATGTGTTCATGTGGTGTTGGAGTCTAATTGTTTCGTAAATGATGAGAGTTTCCAGTCAAGCCAGAGCAGTTATTGCAACAATTGGAGGGTCACATGGTGCTGCAAGTAGTTCCAATAAATGGCAACATCTTTTTGCGGGATTTTCTGTTTGGCTGTCTCAATCTGAAGCCATAGGTGATAATTGTTCCTCTGAAATATTTTTAGCAATCTGTATAGATGCTTTATAGACAAAGCATATATATTTCTTTTTTTTCTTGATTGTTATCTTAGGAGTATATTCTAATCTCAGTGACTAGTCCATCTATTAGATGGTAAAACTGGTATATTTTCTTAGAATAGAATTGTTTTTGTGAAAACTGTATCCAAAAGCATCTCCAAGATTTTGTTTTACATTCTTCATACACTTGTAGTATACTATCAATTATTATGTGCGTTTTAATGTTAAAGGAGGCGGCGCCTAAATTAAGCTTGAGGCTATAGTGTAGAATAGGATGTCATCTTTGTGCAGATCGTTGGTCAGATTTTTCCAATAGTGAGGCATATTCAAACAGATCCCAGGATTTTGTCGTACTACATATTTGTTAAATTAGCTCGATTTTTTTTTTAGATTTTTCTAGGCTAGCCCTGTAGCTGAACTGAAAATACTAAGCATTGGATGATTTGTCAATGAGCTTTCTCGCATTAGATTTCCAAGACTTTTGGTTAAGTTATATTGCTAAAAGCATCTCCAGGAGTCTCTTTTTTTATTTAAAGAGCATCTTTTGCAAAAATAAAGACCATATTTAAATTTAAAGAACTATATTTTTTTGACATCTTCCAACACACTCTTTATATTTAATCTTTAATCTCATTTCCCCATGTTTATTTATTACACATTTATAGAATCATACAATCAAAGGTGTGCATGAACACTCATATTTGTAAAAAAATAGTGTATTCAATCTGAGAATTTCAATAAATTGAGTATTGGAAGTGATGAATCATTTAATGCAATTAATTTTACAGAGTTGTTTGGCTCTCCAAATTTGGAGAGTGAAACATAATCTCTAAAGTTAAAAGATAAAATAAAGAATCTTTTTGGTTGGAGATGTTTTTTTGGAAAGATTCTTTTCAAAACAAAAGAGTATCGTCATTTTAAAGAGACTCTAGGAGATGCTGTAAGACCTGGGATCATAGGTCATACAAAACAATTCATTTCAATTTCCTCCTTGATGAAATTTCACTCTGATGGCAGCAAGAAGAATGAAGGGTGTGAATGAACAAAAGCAAAGGATCTCAACTTGTTTGATTGCTTTGCATAATTTCAACAAATAAGTTCGGGCCTGAAATAATGAAAAAAATGTATAAATAAGGAGATATAATTGAGGAACCTGACTACGTAAATAAAGGGGTTAGGACAATGTAGAGGGTAAACTTGAGGTTAGATATTGTGATCTGCCTTTAGCCTGGCAGAGCTGTTCTGATGGGAACTATCCGAAGTTTTGTATATCTCTCATTTTCATCCTCGACAGTATCTATAATATTAAGTCATTACTTTTTACATTACTGCATAGTTTTGCAGAGTTTTTCCATCAGGTTCTCTTACTATCTCTTAGGCACACTTTGTGCTAACTGCTAAGCATTACTTGTTTCCAGTTTAAGTACTTTGAGTTGTATTTGTAATTTTCTTTGTCAAACAGGCTTAATGGTTATAGTTACAGCAGGAGGCTGGTAATTTAGGCAAGGAATTAGTTTAGGAATTGGAAGAGGGTCCCCATAAAAACTTCTTTTTGTCACTCTCTCCATGAAGGGACTTGTTGGAGAAATATGGATGGTATTGTAGAAAGTTACATCCATAGAAAGCAGAGTAACAGTGAGTAACAACTATAACCCTCTTCAGCTAAGGTCTTTATGGAGTACTCATGCAAGAATTTTGATAGGCAGTCCGATGTAAGTAAAAAATTCCCTAAGAGTTAAGTTGAAATAATCTTTCCCCAGCGTGCTATGAAAGGCTCATGATATTATTCTGAAATTTAGCTTTTTTGCCATTTTTTTGAAATACATCAATCTAACAAGATTAGGGTAGTTTTAAGAAGATATACCCCACAAACCCTGGAATGATGATTGATGTGGTTGTGATGCATTTGATTTAAAAATTGTTAAACCTAGATAGACTCCACATCACAATGAAGCATTGCCACGGTTTAGAAGCTATAATACAATTGAGGTGAAAAGGTTGAGGGATGATGCTTAGCAAATGGGCATTCTTCACAAGTGACTTTGGGTATATCTTTATCTTGTGCAGAGAAAAATGACAATTTTAAATAGCGAAAACTTGGGCACCTTAGGCGAATTTTTAACAAGCCTTTATATAGGTTCTGCCAAAGTGGCGGTTTGACTTTCAGTTGTAACAATCTCCTATCCTTCCTCCCTATACCTGTTGAAATATAGTCGTTCGAATTTAATCAAAAGTGGTAAAATTGCTTAAATTATTCACCAGCATTTGAGGTTTCATAACTGTAGAGGTATTTAAGTAACCTATTTGTAGAGGTTGGGTTGGTGTAGTTCTTTGTAGGACTGAGCTCATCGTATTATCCCTGTGATAACTTAATTACCTACAACAAACTCTGTGTTCAAGAGATGTTTCATGAATCCTATGATTGTACACTTTTAAACTTAGTAAAATGAAGGTTCATGAAAACTAAAGCAATAAGGATATTTTCTATTTAATAGTATACATTATTTGATGATGAATGTGATGTTGTGTAGATGAAGAATCAGCAAAAAAGAGGCGAGGAACAGCATCGAAAGCTGGGGTGGAAGGTTACAGTAATCTTGGAAGTGGTAGTCAAGGTTGGAGGTTGGGATCCCACTTACACCAAAACCCGTGGCACAGGCTTCACTCAAGCGCTCTCAAGCGCTTCTTCTCTCAGATAAAAACTCTTCCAGGTAATGTCTTTTCATTCTTGATTCCAAAGATTATCTTGATTGATAGAGCATATGTATGGTATGGGAATTTTGTATTGTGTTGCTGAGAGAAGTTGCTTGTGTATGTAATATTACATGCATACTCTCTGTCGTGTTGAAGGTAGAAAAAGTTTGTATGTAAGACTGGGATGCGAGGTGATTGGCGGATATCAAACCCCGGATGGGATCCATCCACCGCTGCTGAAGATTAACATGTTTCCTTCCCAATTTGATCACAGTTATTCTACTTTTAATCTCTCCATATTGATTATTGTATATGGGATGGTGATGTAAATGTAATTCATTTCATGAATGTGAATCTTGTGTTATGTTGACCATCTTTACAAAATTACATTCATTGTTAAATTCAATTTATTGTCCTAATTACTCTATAGATTACATGAATTGCCCAATCATTGGGGAATTACCTTACCTACAGATTTTATTTGTTTTTGTAAAACTTATATATTATTGTGTTTTTCTTGTTGCTTCTTGTTTGAATGTATTTCATTCAAAATTCCCTTCAATATTGTTTCTGGAATCTTGGGAAGCTTATGAAGATTGATGAATGCTTGTAATCTTACCTTTAATATAACAAAGGAAAAATAGTATTTTTCACAATAGCATGAATTATCTCTCTCTACTAAACAGCCTCACACAACATGGCGTAATACGAAGAACAGGAAAAATCCTAAATCTATGTATTACTATGTAGTATGTATAAAGAGTGGTAATGGCAAAATCAGCCCGTCAACTGTAGGTTGCTGGTTGCCCAACTATAGGCGTTGTTCCTCCTCATTGTTTGAAACCGACCTGCACTCATGCGACTTATTTTCACCTCTTCATTTATCGTGTTGTTTCCTAAGTGAGAGATTGTTGGGATTATCTTTGGAAAGTATGTTTTTACTTTGTATAATCGGCCTAATTTTCGGACTTATTTCTTTGAAATAAATTGTTTATCGATCTTTTAAATATTATCGAATGTTACATATATTTTTTGCTAGAATCGCTCAATAAGTCGTCGTGTTACATTGTAGTTAATTTGAATGATACCCGATCACGAGGAAGATTAAATTAACGATCTCTTGTAACTAAAAATGCGCTTATTCACAACCTAGATGGAAATGAACAACCCATCGCGAAAAGGTTGAAGTGTAAGGCTCCATTGACTTGTTGTGACCAAGAGATTACACTAGTGCATGGCCCGACCTTGAATAGGACCTCTGGGAGGATAAATTCTTCTTGGTGAACAAGGAAGAATTAGACGCCGATCAGTTCGTTATTTCTTAATCTTCGTTCCTTAAATAGGATCACGGGATTGATAATTATAACTTTTGACTTATAATGGGTAGCGAATCGGTATTCAATACTTTTTTATCTTGGGTAATATTATTAGTCACATGTGATTGCTAAGATTTAAACGAATCGTAAAAATCGCGCAACGTTCCATTTTATGACGCGTTCATAAAGCTTTATCATACCAAATCTTGCAAGTGGAATTAGTTTTAGGTATGGATAATAATGTTGAATCGTTCCTTGACCAAGGATATAAGATATTAATTAATAAAAGCTATTTGGGTGGCTTGAATTAATTAATGGGCTAGATAATCTTAAACACGGAAATAATGACCGGGGAGCCATATATTGTTGTAATATGGGTTAAGATGGATAGTCTTGATATTAATTATGTAGTGGGATTAATTAATATTTATGAGGCTTAATTATATTGTGGCTCAATATTAGATATTCAAGGTCCGTTAGAAGGTTCAATCTTAATTCTCCTAAAAAGTACTGAGTAGCTGAACATATAGTCCGATAATGAAAAGGTGATTAAAATAAAATAAATATTGTTGTTATTTTTCCAACTAAAATTTTGAAATTTATAGATATAATGGGAAAAGATTTTCTTTGAATTTTGTTATGGAATGAAGATATGTATTCTTGGAATACAAGATTATCTCATTAAATTCAAGAAATCTCCCGCTAGTTATCTATAATGATAATTTCAAAAATCTTGAAAATATAATTAAGCAAGAAAAGATTTTTTTGATTTTCTTGAAAAGATATTATGGAAGATATGTATTTCTTGAAATACAAGAATATCTCATAAATTGAAAAGATCCAAATCTTGGAATCTTGGACCCCAATATTTTCGAATTCCATAGCAAATAGATAAAGGTGGAATTTTTGTGGAATATTATGATTATGGAAAAAATATATAGGAGATATATTCAAGATTTCTTGGAGATCAAGAAAAGATTTTTTCCACATCATATTTTGCCAAAATTTTCGTCCACTTTAGCCTCTATAAATAGGGATGAATGGTTAATTCCCGATAACACCACGAAAATTGGTTTTAGGAAAAATATATCGTCGATAAAATATCAAATATTTTGTAACGTCGGATGATTGTATTTTTTCAAAAATGACAATTATGGTAGTGTACAATTCCATGTCTTTGGAAAAATTAGTAAATCCACAAAGGTGGTGCAACATATTTTATTTTCCTTTTGTTAAATCGTTCACAAAATCCTTCCCTTGGGATAATCGAGCGAGGACTAAGGGAATACTTGGGAAGTCCTTACGGTTAGTCTATTCACCATAAAGTTGCCATCCCGAGAGTGCGTCTAGCGTAAACTTCGTAGAATTCACGCATCGTGGGTTTTCGTGAATTATTATATGCATGATATGTTGTTGGATTATTATTTGAATTAATATAGGATTAATTCATGCTAGTAATAATTAAATAATTAAATTTGTATTTAAATATTCTTAGAATAGATATGTGCAAATCATTTCCCAACATCGCCTAAGCGCCTTGCCCGCTTGGCTCTCGTCGTGCGTCCCGCGTCGTGGCGTGCCTCCCCTTAACGCGTTTAATGGCGTATCTGACTATTCCGGTTGGTTTTATCCTTTAATTCTTAGTCTCTCCGCCTCGTTTCCGTCGGTTACAATTTATTAACAAAAATAAATAAACCTAGATCTAGACTAGTCTATTACATTGATCAAATCAAACAAATCTAATCTACTTTCCGTGGATTTTCTCACGAGGCAAAAGCGAATCGAGCGAATCGAATTAAAAACCACAATTTATATGCATGCATAAATAAACACATTAAATTCCATGACAATTGGATACTGCCAAAAAAAAGATCTGTAATTCTATATCGATTTCAAATTTAATGACAGCGAATTAAATTACAATTTAAAAAATTGAGCCCGAAACCGTGGCTCGATACCCGGTGTTGGGGAATAAGTTACCCGCGGATCTATTCGGGGTGAATATTTAAATACAAATTTAATTCTTATAATTATTACTAGCATGAATTAATCTATATTAATTCAAATAATAATCAACAACAAATCATGCATATAATTAAATCACGTAAATCCTCATCCTCGCGATTCTCTGAGTTTACGTGAGCGTCTGCCTCTTGGGATGGCAATGGCTTGGTTGATTAGACTCACCAAAAAGAACTTCTCAAGTATTCCCTCAATCCACTGCTTTCGACTATCCGGTGGTAGGACACTTTGCGAACAATTAACAAAAGGAAAATAAATTATGTTTACCCATATTTGTGGATTTCTTAATTTTCGGCACATGGAATTGTACTTGGGAATGAAAAAGTCATCCTATTTATAGAGTGGAGGTGTTAAATTTTTAGGGGCAAAACAATGTGGGAAAATCTTTTCTTGATCTCGAAATCTTGAATATATCTCCTATATTCTTTTCCCATAATTATAATATTCCACAAAATCTCACCTACTCTTTGTTATGGATTAATTTGAAAATTATAGGGCAA
This sequence comes from Stenogyne calaminthoides, assembly GCA_037126765.1. Classification (NCBI taxonomy): domain Eukaryota; kingdom Viridiplantae; phylum Streptophyta; class Magnoliopsida; order Lamiales; family Lamiaceae; genus Stenogyne; species Stenogyne calaminthoides. The sequence goes on along the minus strand of JBBCBC010000305.1, from coordinate 13,881 downwards.
TAATCCAAGATTTGGATCTTCTTGAATTTATGAGATATTCTTGTATTTCAAAATACATATCTCCCATAATATCTTTTCAAGAAAATCAAGAAAATCTTTCTTTCCCTTAATTATCAAAATTTTTAAAAATTTCTCTATGGATAACCAAGTGGGAGATTTCTTGAATTTAATGAGATAATCTTGTATTCGAAATTCATATCTTCATTCCATAACAAATTCAAAAAAATTTTCTCCCACTTATATTCATAAATTTGAAAAACATGGAAAAAATAAAACAACAATATTTATTTTATTTTAAACACCTTTTTCGGTTATTGGACTTTATGTTGGGCTACTTAGGGGGCCTTCTGAGAATTAAGATTGAACCTTTCAATGGATCTTGAATTATCAATATTGAGCCACAATATCATTCAAGCCCATAAATATTAATTAATCCCACTACATAATTAATATTGCTATCCATCTTAACCCGTATGCGATCGATATGGCTCCCGGTTATTATTTCCGTGTTTTAAGATTATCTAGCCCATTAATTAATTCAAGCCACTGAAATAGCTTTCCAGTTAATTAATATCTTTTGTCCTCGGTTAAAGGACGGTTCAACATTATTCTTCATCTGGGAAACTAGTTCCCTTTGCGAATTTGGTATGATAAAACTTATGAACCTCGAGGGCAAATCGAACAATCGTTTTGCTGCGATTCTCCATATTAAATCTTAGCAATCACATGCGTTAGCGGACCTACCTTGACCCAGAAGTCCACTTTATTTTGACCCCACTTGAATTTCTTATATATATATACTTATAATTAAGACACACATGTATGAACAGTCTCATAGTAGTGAGCATAAATTGTGTATTAACGCTCTAATATTTTTGGAAGAATGAGTATTATTTGTGTTATAGATTATACCCTATATCATGTATAAAACTATCTCATACGAATGTCATCTCCTTTAAACAATGTATTATGTGCATCATGTTTCTTTGTACACCACTATTACTAATCCTTGTAAAAATCAACACTTATAAATAAAATGTTGATTTTTAGGTGAAAAAGGGTAACAAAATAGAAAAGAATATGTATAATTCACATTTTCAATATACATATAAATGTATTAGACTCTGTTAATATAAAGATGTTTAGTCCAAATAATTTTAGAAAATATATAAAAATTCTAAAAGTCGTTTAGCTACACTATGTTATAAATTGGGCCCCCCCCTCGGTAAAATTTGGGTCAAATCGCGATCACATGTGACCAATAATATTGCCCAAGATAAAAAAAATTGAATCTCGTTGATTCTCTACCCATGATAAGTCAAAGCAATAGTTACCAACCACCGTGATCTGTTTAAGGAGCGAAGATTAAGAAATAACGAACCATTTGGTCTAATTCTTCCTTGTTGGTTAAAGAATTTGTCCTCCTATAGGTCCTATTGATTGCATCGGGTCATGCACTAGTGTAATCTCTTAGTCAAAGACAAGTCAATCCCGAGCCTTACACTTCCAACCTTTCACGATGGATTGTTCATTTTCTTCTAGGTGCGTGAATGGTGTACTTTTTAGTTACAAGGGATTGTTAATTTAATCTTTTGTGATCTGGTATCACTAAATTAACTACAATGTAACCCGTCTATTTATTGAAACATTATCGATAAATATATGTAACATTCAATGATATTTAAAGCATCGGTGATAAACAATTTATTTAAGTAAATAAGTCCAAAAATTGATTTGATTATACAAAAAAAAAAACATACTTTTCAAATAATCCCAACTTGTGTAAGACTTCATTGGCTTGTCTTGACCAAAAGATTACACTAGTGCATATTTGATGCACTTAATAGGACATCTGAGGAGGACAAATTCTTGACCAACAAGAAGAATTAGACCTCGGTGGTTAAATGATTTCTTAATCTTAGTCCCTTAAATAGGATCACGTGTGGTTGGTAACTATTGATTTGACTTATCATGGATAGAGAATCAACCAGATTCAAACTTTTTTATCTTGGGCAATATTATTGGGTCACGTCGATTGCTAAGATTTATCTTAATCATTCGGCTTTAGATTTTCCCCTTAGGAGGTTCATAAAAGCTTTATCATACCAAATCTTGCAAGTGGAACTAATTTTTCGGTATGGATAATAATGTTGAACCGTTCGTAACCAAGGACAAAAGATATTAATTAATGGAAAGCTATTTGATGGGCTTGAATTAATTAAAGTGGGCTAGATAATCTTAAACACAGGAAATAATAACCAGGAGCCATATTGACTGTAATATGGGTTAAGATGGATAGTGCAATATTAATTAAGTAGTGAGATTAATTAATATTTATGGGCTTGAATAATATTGTGGCTCAATATTGATAATTCAAAATCCATTGGAAGGTCCAATCTTAATTCTCCTAAAGGCCCCCTAAGTAGCCCAACATAAAGTCCAATAACTGAAAAAGGTGTTTAAAAATAAAATAAATCTTGTTGCATATTTTTCCTATTATTTTTCGAAAATTATGAATAAAAATGGGAGAAAGATTTTCTTTGAATTTTGTTATGGAATGAAGATATGTATTCTTGGAATATAAGATTATCTCATTAAATTCAAGAAATCTCCCACTTGGTCATTCATAGAGAAATTTAAAATTTGGAATATAAAAAAGCAAAGAAAAGATTTTCTTGATTTTCTTGAAAATATATTATGAAAGATATGTATTTCTTGAAATACAAGAATATCTCATAAATTCAAGAAGATCCAAATCTTGGATTCTTGTTCCATAATATTTAAAGAAATATTCCATAACAAATAAAGAGATGGGATTTTGTGGAATATTTTTAATTATGGAGAAAAGAATATATGAGATATATTCAAGATTTCTTGGAGATCAAGAAATGATTTTTTCCTCCCTATTCCACATGAAATTTCGACCACCACCCTCTATAAATAGGGGATGAATGTTTCATTCCCAGCAACACACACGAAAATTGGTTTTTCGGAAAAATACCAGCGTCGATAAAATATCAAATATTTTGAAACGTCGACAAATTGTATTTTTTCAAAAAAACGTCAATTGTGAGTAGTGTACAATTCCATGTGCTGGAAAAATTAGTAAATCCACAAAGGTGGTGCAATAAAGTTTATTTTCTTTTGTTAATTGTTCATGAGCATCCTACCACCGTTTGTCGAGCAAGGATTAATGGAATACTTGGGAAGGTTTTTTTTGGTGTGTCTAATCAACGAGGCCATTGTCATTCCAAGAGGTGCGTTCACGTTAACTTCGTAGTAATTCAAGCGTCGTGGGATTTCGTGAACTGTTTATATGCATGATTTGTTGTTGAATTATTATTTGAATTAATATAGGATTAATTCATGCTAGTAATAATTATCATAATTAAATTTGTATTTAAATATGTATCCCGAATAGATCCGTGCAACTTATTCCCCAACACTTAATCTTCGTCCCTTAAATAGGATCACGTGTGGTTGGTAACTATTGCTTTGACTTATCATGGGTAGAGAATCAACGAGATTCAATACTTTTTATCTTGGGCAATATTATTGGTCACGTCGCGATTGCTAAGATTTAATCTGGGAGAATCGTGTGCAAATGCAATCTTATTCGATTTGCCCCCTTGGGAGTTCATAAGCTTTATCATATCAAATCTTGCAAGTGGAACTAGTTTTTTCGGTATGGATAATAATGTTGAACCGTTCCTAACCAAGGACAAAAGATATTAATTAACGAAAGCTATTTTAGGTGGCTTGAATTAATTAATGGGCTAGATAATCTTAAACCACGGGAAATAATAAGCTGGGAGCCATATTGGTATGTAATATGGGTTAAGATGGATAGTCTGCAATATTAATTATGTAGTGGGATTAATTAATATTTATGGGCTTGAATAATATTGTGGCTCAATATTGATAATTCAAGATCCATTAGAAGGTTCAATCTTAATTCTCCTAAAGGCCCTCTAAGTAGCCCAACATAAAGTCCAATAACTGAAAAAGGTGTTTAAAAAATAAAATAAATTTGTTGCTTATTTTTTCCTCATAATTTCAAAAATCATAAATAAAAAGGGGAAAAGATTTTCTTTGAATTTTGTTATGGAATGAAGATATGTATTCTTTGAATACAAGATTATCTCATTAAATTCAAGAAATCTTCCACTTGGTTATTTATGGGGATATTTTTCGAAAATTTTGAATGTAAAGGGCAAGAAAGATTTTCTTGATTTTCTTGAAAAGATATTATGAAAGATATGTATTTCTTGAAATACAAGAATATCCCATAAATTCAAGAAGATCCAAATATTGGAATCTTGTTCCCTATATTTGGGAAATTCCATAACAAAAGAGGAGTTGGGATTTTTGTGGAATATTTTAAATATGGAGAAAAAGAATATATTTGATATATTCAAGATTTCTTGAAGATCAAGAAAAAGATTTTCCCATCTTATTCATGCACAAAATTTCGTCCAACACCCCTCTATAAATAGGGGATGAATGTTTCATTCGAAAGGAACCAAAATTGGTTTTTCGAAAAAATATCGGCGTCGATAAAATATCAAATATTTTGAAGCGTCGGCCCATTGTGTATTTTCAAAAACGTCAATTGTGAGTAGTGTACAATTCCATGTGCTGGAAAAATTAGTAAATCCACAAAGGTGGTGCAACAAAGTTTATTTTCCTTTTGTTAATTGTTCGCGAGCATCCTGCCACCGGATTGTCGAGCAATGATTAAGGGAATACTTGGGAATGTTTTTTTTGGTGTGTCTAATCAACAAGACCATTGCCACTCCAAGAGAATGCGTTCCGTAAACTCGTAGAAATTCGCATCGTAGGATTTCGTGAACCGATTATATGCATGATTTGTTGTTGAATTATTATTTGAATTAATATAGGATTAATTCATGCTAGTAATAATTATCAGAATTAAATTTGTATTTAAATATTTATCCTGAATAGATCCGTGCAATTAATTCCCCAACACTGAACACCTACTATGATCAAATGATGTCATGTTGATTGTATTTCCTAATTTTGGGAAATGCTAACCTCTAAAGGCTTGGTGTTTTTTTGTTTTTTCCCTTTGAAAAAGGCACAAAGAACCTCTAAAGGATTGAAAAGTTCACGCATTTTCAGATTTTCTTGGTTAATTTCTTGTACTTTTAGTAGTTATTTTTTCCATGTGATAACAATGCCTTGAATCATCTTAGTTAATTATTTTCTGATTATATCGATTGTTGCGATGGCGGGAAGGCCGATTAATCGTTGGGCTTTTTAAAGATGGATATCAATGGAATCAATTTGCACCATTTCACAGGCTCAGAAACTTTGAATGTTGATGTTGAAGATGATTGAAACACTCTCTTCATCAACTATAATTGGTACCTTGCAAGCTTTTATGTTTAGTAAATAAATAATTTACAATTAGTTTGACCAGCATTTCCAACATAAGACATATTATTACACGTTTATTTAAATATAATTACTGCAATCATTGGCGCACTCCTTATTTGGGTATACACCTCAATTCTTGAGGTGCACTCCCACCTAGTTATAATATTATGATTGAACAATTAAATAATATGAACATATATTAGACTCCTAGTTATAATTGCTAATTAGGATTTTAAGGGACAGGAAGACACAAAATGGACACTCTTACCAGCACTCTGCAACACCTTTATGCTCTAAATTTGAGGCTTAACCTGGGTCACTATCGCGGCGACGGAGGGAAACACTTGCAACTATATACTAAAATAACTTAATATTTCAAATTGAGGATTTATACATAATCAATGTGTTTATTCATTTTAATTAGAACGTGTATATTTAATTATCTATATATTACAATCACAATCGATTGATAAATGAAAAACAAAGCTAACTCTAATTATCTAATTGATTCAAATATATAAATAAATATTTTTATTAGTACTTTTATTTTTAAATTGTACATATAATACATTCAACATCGTGTGTATTTTTGTTGTTATGTTCTATAGATTTTTGTTGTTGGTATACTTAATTTTTTTGGGAGTTCTGATTTTTGTTTGAATAGGGTTATCGGCATTCACTCATATATAGAAATTTTGTTTTGATTTAATATCCTTTAAAATTTACCCATGTTTTGAATATTAACTGTTATGATTGTTTGTAATAATGCTTCCATTTTGATTTAATACCCTTTAGAATTTAATACCCTTTAGAATTTTTACCTTTTTCTTATATTTTTATACTGTTTTATTTTTTATTTTTTTATTGTAATATTACTTATGTTTTGATTTAATACCCTTCATAATTTATCTTTTTCTTATGTTTTGAATGTAATAATGTTATGTTTTTGCATGTAATATTATTATGTTTTGCATATAATATTGTTATATTTTGTCAGTAATACTGTTTTCATTTTGCTTTAATACCCTTCAAATTTTACCTTTTTTCTTATGATTTTTAATATAATATTGTTACGTTTTATTTGCTTGAGACATGTGTTCAACTCTTGACAGAAACATTATTTTTTTTACGATTAATTATATTTTTCCAGTATATTATTTATAAAAAAGTTAAATAAATTAATCAAAAATACATTCAATAATGTGGTGTAGTGGATGCTTGCTTCAATATTATTCTTGTGACCTAGGTCAACGCTTGAGTGAAGCAGATTTTGTAACTTTTTTTTTAATTTACAGTGTAAAGGATATGAAAAAAAAAATGCAATAGAAGGTGATTAAACCCGCCTCGATCGGTCGATAAAGCAACAGACTACCGTTAGGCTACAAAGCACATTAGTACTGATTTCATTCCCCAACCTTTCTCTACTGTTATAATTGGTGAATTTCTTTTTTCACACCCGACCTACTCCATAAACAAATAATATATAAATAAATATTAAATAATCACAAATTTTCCTGAGAAATTTTTTGGGAAAATTTCATTTTACATGTATGTTTGACCCATTCCAAAATAAATCTTTTATATTTCTGTTTTTATCATTTTTTGGTCCGGGGTGTACAATTTACTTCATTTTTTTGACCGATTTAAGCCCATTTTTGTCGAAAAGTTATAAATTCACAGGAAAACCACATGTGCGGCTCACACACTTGAAATAAATTTGGGCTTCCAACTAATTGTCCAATATTTATTATTTTTAATCCAATTTTGATCCTTTATGTTTATTTATATTAACAATTTAATAAATTTGGTAAATTATAGTTATTCGTAAAAAATTATGTAAATTAAAATAAAGTAAATATAAAGTTTTCAGAAAATCTAACCATATAAGATATGAAAAATTATTAAAATATTGAAAATTATGATTATATTAATAACTAAAAAATACTATAAACCTTTAATAAATCCTAAAAAACTTATATAAATTAAAAAATAAATCTAATTAAAATATGAAAAATATTAAATAATTCTAAAGCATAGAAAAATCTAAATTTATTGAATTAATCCTAAAAAATATATTAATAAATCATGAAATTTGGAAAAATGTATATTAAAAAATTCTTAAAATAATAAATCATAAAATATGTAAGAAAAAATTACAACTACATACAAGATTGAGTAAACCATTACAACCAGATACAAAGTGCAGAAATTTGAAATAAAGTACGTGGCACTTTAGTTCAAATTTGAACCAAAGTGCAGAAATTTTCTGCACTTTGTATCTGGTTGTAAGTTTTTGGGTGACTTTGTAGTGAAATGTTTTTCTCCCAATTTAATTTCTGGAAAGTTATACTCTCTTCTATTCTTTTTAATCATTTCAAATTTTCTATAACTGTGTTGTGTGAATAATTTTCCAGCAAACAATAATTATTGTTAAAAATATTTAATTAGGCTAGGTCGTGTAAGTATCCAGATGCATCGTGCACTCGTAGTGCATTTTAGAATTATGTAACTTGTTATATTGAAATATGCAACTTGTTTACACTGAATTATGCAATTATTAATATGGAAAAATAATTGCACGGTTCAGTGTAAACAAGTTGCATATTTCAATATAACAAGTTACATAGTTCTAAAATGCATTATGAATGCACGGTGCACCTAGATGCACGAGACCCACTCATTTAAGTATCATTAATTAAAATTAATTTGGCATAAAATTATTCTTAATTTGTCTGAAAAAACGTAGAGTGACATCTAAAAAGGAATATGAGGGAGTATTTGAGATCCTAAATACGTCCCTCAAATCTCAAAATTACAATCCCTCATATAATGCCAACCAAATTGTTGGAATTTTGAACATCAATGATGGCTTACAATATAGACGAAAATTAAATAAAGGAAAACGAAAATTTGAAAAAGTTATAACTAATACTATTCAAAAGTTAAACTAATACTTTTCCAAAAAAAAATAAAAACATGTTTCCCCTTGTAGCAGCTTTCCACGAACAACAACTTTCCACTTTGAGCAGGCCACCGAACTGGAAATGATGTGAAAACTAGATTGCACTTTATATGAATATGAAAATGAGCATGAATGCATGCACTTTGAAAGAACTTCTCGTTTGATCGTTCAATTTCTAGGTTTCCTTTTCCGCTGTAAATGAACAAATGCATACAACTTATTTATAGGTATGTCCATCAGGTGAGAGACATAGTGTTCGGACTTATACTGACAATTAATGTCATTCATTTAAATTATTTCTGTTTTGAAATGTCATCACTAATGATACTTAATGTCATCATGTAACTTCTTATGTTACAATCTGATTTGAAACATCAAGGAATCTGAACGTCTACATTCGTTACGCTTCAAACTCAAATTTGTGGGTTGAATTGATTCAATGTGGGATAATTAACTCTCAGTTAATTCTTACACTTTCCAACAACACTTTAATTTATAAAGTGTATTATGATGTCTCAACTTCGTGATTTAATTTCTCACTCATCGAAATTCGTTTTGAGATTATAAATACACTATGATCATCTACTACAAGAGTAAATCGATCATAATTTATCATAAATTAAACTTTAAGTCCTCGTTTAATTGGCCAAAGAGAGTGTCCAACACTCTTATTAAATACATATTAATTTTCAATTAATTTAATTAATTGGTTAAAAACTAATTTTTTCCAACACAAATTAGTCAACAACGCATTTCCCAAACTCTCAATAATTGGATTCTCAACGGTGGCTATGTGTATGCTTTCGTAAAATATGGTTGTTCTTCACCGCCATCACTGGTGCACCGATGATTCAATTGTGGGAGGGAGGTGAAAGAGAGGAAAACCAAGAGAGTGGAGGGGAAGACCTCAGTGTAATTTAAATTTTAAATTTATTTAAAGTTCATATAATTCTAAAAAATTATAGACTTTCTTTTTAAATTTATACCGATAGTCTCACAGGGAGACGTCACATAATTTGGACATGACACTTAGACTTTGGAAGGGATGGGTGAGACCGTCTCATACTAGTTTTTGTTAGTTATGTTATATAAATCAATCAATGAAAATGATTGTGAAATAAACAAACAATTATATATTTTTTTATCAAAAAAAAAATAAAATTATATGATGTGTACAAATTGGTAATAATTTATTTTTGTTTATAAAAAAATCTAATTTCTCTCCATCACTTTTATTCTTACTAAATGTTAGATGAGCAGTAAAAATGTGAAATTTACGATTCGTTTTAAAAAGAAAAGAAAAAGAACCTTACTTTCTTTCTTACCTTTGATTAAAATCTTTTAAATTAAGAACTTCACTTTTATTTCTTAAAGCGTGTCAATCTTATAGAAGAAATTATACTTTAATCAAATTTTAAAATGAATGTTGTAATATTTAAAATTTATATATGTTCATATAATATTTATATTAGTATATATTGAAATTAATATATAAACTACACAATACAATAATTTGATGAATATTAAAAAGAAAAAAACCTGAAAAGCGCACGGGGTCCGCAGGCCAGCGAACTCAACCCAAAGCCTGCTCCAAGTTGATCCATTTATGCCCTACCTTCAAACATGCTTTTAGAAACACAACCCAACCCTTATAAGCAGGCTGAACCAACGGCCTAAATCCATTTTGACAGCCCTAGACTAAAAAATATTTTATAAACTATTTCACACATGCAATATTAAATTAATATGTGACAAAACAATTCACTATATATTTTTCAAACAAATCTGAATATCAAGTGCATATTAAATACAAATCAAATTTGAAATTCGAATATAAATATAAATATTTGCTAAATTAATCAAATACAAATAGAATATAACATTCGATTAAATACGAATCAAATCTACTATTTACTGTCAAACTAATCACATTACGCTCGGTGATTTCAAATCAACATGAGATAAAAACATTTGAACTGCAACTCACACATGATCATCCATCGGATAAAACTATACACTAGTTGCTTCATGCAAACTGATGCACAGGAGACGCAACCCAAAAACTTAAAACCCCATCCATCAACTTTAGTCAAACTTTCTTTAACCAAAAGGAAAAAATAGTATAAAACAAACCAAAGCAACGCATACACTGTAATTCCACACACCGACGTCATATACAATTCAAGCAAAATACGTAGTGGATGGTTAAGAAACCAAATAGACACAGTTTACAAGTTTAACAAAGTATAGGAGAGTTAATAAAGGTGCAAACCCAAACTTATTCAATATGTCATGCAAAAGATATTTGCATGAATCCGCCGACCTTGTATTCTTCCATCTAAGTGCACACTGTTTCCCTGGTGGAGCTAGACATCTAAAGAAAGAAATATTTTATTATTACAACAAACAAAAGATGGTACAAAAACCGCCAAAAAAGAGTGAGCAGAGTGCACAGACCTTGGACTGAAGACCAGTTATGGTTGTTTTCAGTAGATCATCGCCAATAATCATTCGCAGTTTCTTCACAAATGTATCGCGACAAATCTTCTTATTCTGCCAACACACAAATGACTAATTTTAGTAGAAAGCGGGTTTCTCAGGTTAGTTGAAAGAAATTAAAAAGGGGCATACCCTGAAGAGCGCATAGTTGGTCATAACAAGGTCCATGTTTTGACAAGATATCTTGTTTGAAATGGCAGCAAACAGCATAGGAAATGGCATCCAAGGGCTATTGGGCCTCCTTGCTTCAAGAAACCTTCTTCCCCCATTCTGCAAGAATAGTTCATATTACTAAAGAAACTAGACAACAAAGTTGCATACCATTACATTTTGGCAACAATAACTTATCAACTAGAAAAACTATAATCAAGTTTCTTCATCTCCTAGATCAACTATTCATATTTAAACACACTTCATTAGAAGTAGAAATAGAAGAAGACGAGGAAACCACACAAAATTTGCTACAAACTACAAGGCTCAAAGCGCATCTTTGAAGCCATACCCACGTTTGGATGGTTGCAATAGGTTGCTCCTATAACCCGACTTTTAACAATTTTGCCAGATTTCAGTTAGAATTATGGGGCATGAATAATAGAAAATTGAATGATCTGTCCTTATCAACTAGATTCTTCTCCCATACAAAGAGGCCTTTCGTATGTGCACTGTCAACAATATGTAGTTCCAGAAGTATGAAAGCTATCATTTCAATTGATGAGTTAAAATGCTTTGGGTAAATTACCCAAAAAAAGACCTCGAGGTTTGTATGAATTACCAAAAGAACCACATGGTTTTGATTAATTACCAAATACCCTCTAAGAATACCAAGATTTCGCATTATTCATCAGTCAAACAAGCTTTTTTTGTCTTTTCAAGGGGTATTTGGTAATTAGGGCTTTCACCCAATTTTGGTAATTTGGACAAACTTTGATGGGTGTTTCTACTAATTTACCCAAATGCTATCATCAGCATAAACGGAAGAAAAATGGATCTTATGCATGATCCTTAGTGATCATGTTTTCTGATGCAAGTAAACAAAGAAGCAGTATAAACCAAAAAAAATAATTTATGAAAAAAAGTTATTTATACAGAAGGAAAGAAAGCATAGACAAGCAATGCACTCAGAGGTGCATTAACTACAGAAGACAGTTGCTAGCTATCAGAAGGCTATACCTGGGCTCTAAGTACTCCATGACTAGCAAACCTGGAAATATCAACCTTGCTCTCCTTTCCAAACATGGCTTCTGTGGAAGCATAAAAGGACGTGCTCAAATGCCAAACAGTTCACAGAATAAAAAAAACCCATCAGCTAGTTAGGGGATGACTAATAACTTTCATTTTCACTATATAGTGAGGGTAGATAAGAATAAAACGAGTTGACAATGAGCTCTAAAGTCAATCTTGTCATCATTATACATGATAACGGCCCCTCACGACCTTTCAATTATGAATGCTTTATACAACAGGCCTCTATTTGGGACGTCATAGAGACAGGGGGAAAAAAACTAAAACTAATGCTTTTTATTTGAAAATTCTAATATTTTGTGAAAACTACTAGAAAAGCAACTTGATATAAATCATTGGGAGGAATTAAAAGAGAGTACATGACAGCAGTAATTAACATAGTCTAAGATGATAGGATAACTAAGATATGGAACGCTATAACTAGCTAAAATACACGTACCATTAAAAGAGAAAATTAAAAGCAGGGGTACACTATTACCTTCAGAATCAGAAGTCAACTTGAAACTAACAACAAATTCCGGGAAGATATGAGAATTCATATTCATGTTCCACACAACATAAAGATTTGGATTCGCAAGTTTGTCAACACCACTGTCGAATTCCTCACTACTCGGATGAAACTGATTTGATCCAGTGTGAACAGGCTCCATAGCCCCCATTATAACACGGCAGAATACCATATGCCTCATGTCATTTTCGTCAACATCAAAATTATTGATACTGAAAAGAACAGAAGATAGAGAACCATGCTAGTAGTCCAAGTAAAAAGATAAAAGCACTAGTATGGAGATCCAAATTAAAAAATAAAAAATAAAAAATAAAAATAAAGGAAAGGAACTTTGGAAGCAACTAATATTAATCAAAATAATTGATAATGTAAGGAACAAAAGATATAGAACCAAACGAGAAGTAGTCCAGACCTAAGACAAAGTATTAGTATGGAGTCCACATATAAACAATTCCTAGGAAGCATCTAATATAAATTGGCATAGAATCGTATATGCTGAACTGCAAAAAGTAGCAATTAGCAAGTAACGGAAATCAGAGGCTCCTCCATTATCAAGCATACAAAGTGTATTGATAGAAGTCAATAAGCAGAAAACATATGTCTAACTCGGAGAAACCACCAATTTTGCAAAACCAGGAAAAAAATACTTAAATAGTTGTGCAGCTCATCAATTGAAAAACACAAAGCTGCATCAGCCAATGCATTTAAATCAACACAATTTTCTGACTGTGTACATAAAATGTGGGGGGCGGGGGGGATCATACCTGATCTGAGTGCCATTAGCAGGAATTAGATATATCCCAATACCATGTAAGGGCTCAATTTTTAATGGCTCTGAAACCACAATCCCATACTGGAGTACAGTCGAAACTGATCCTCTTGAACAAGGAAGCCAAGCGTATAGAAGATTTGGATCTCCACGACACTTTTTAGTAATTTCAACCTGTTTCTCAAAGAGCTCCAATCGACCTTTCACAACAGTGCTCGCACAAGGGCGTATCTCAACAATTTTTGCAGTGGTTGAGTTAGTTGCCTTAAAAAACATCTCCTTCACAGCTTCAAGATCCAAAGACCTATGTCCAATATCAACCGCATGGATTTCATTTCCACTCATTTGCTCACCACCCCCACATTTCTCTTCACGTTCTACATCTGATGTTTTGGCACAACTATCACAATTTTCATCATCAAAATATCCCAGAGCAGCATTTTTATTAGCTTGTAATTGCTCAACAATCACATTGGACTCACCACAAGATTCATTGTTTAA
>JBBCBC010000008.1:41828195-42006796 GCA_037126765.1 Stenogyne calaminthoides | reverse complement strand
AGTGAGAATTCTAGTATGTCTCTTCCTCTTGACGGACCGAGGATGAGAATCTTGTGATGCCCTCGACCGATCTGGTAGTCCTTCTAAATTGTGGTTGACATTGAGATGTGGCATGCTCACAACGAGTAGGCCCGATCGGAAGGGCGATATGAAAATTGAATTAAAATAACTTTTTTGAGTCTACTGGTGTTTGAAGACGAATTTCTTCTGATTTGTTTTCTTAACCTTTTGGTGGATTTCTTAAGGTGACGAGTTTTTTCTCTGATCTTTTGGTGGATTCCATTGAGTGAAGAATTCCTTCAACCTCTTTGATAGATTCCTTAGAGTGAGAAACTCATCGATTTTGTACTTATGTTACCTCCTAATTTTCCAGCTTTCCAGTATTAATATAATGATTGGATAAGGTGGTGTGATTCGTTTCACGACCCGAACTATTTGAGAGGTTTAAAGGTCCTTCATTTGAAGTGGTAGTTGGTGTTGGGAAATACGGGGTGCCCGGATCTATTCGAGGTATATTTAAATATATATTTAAATTATTCAATTAATTACTAACATGAATCAATCCTAAATTAATTCAACATAATAATTAAATAAGCAACAACAACATGCGTACACGTAATCCACGTAAATCCTAAGCATGCGGAATCTAGGAGTCACGAGATTACATACATCTTGTAGAGACAACCGTTGAGACGATGAAGCAACCCAAATTGTCTGCTCAAATATGTCTGTTGGGATATTTTAGTTTTGATGAATAATGTCAAAACATTATCAACTTGTGTTATTGAAGCTAATTTACAGATAACAAGTTGAGGGGGAACGAAAGAACAAGTTGAGGGGGAACTCACGGAATCAGAAGTAGATGATCGAGATCAGACGAGGCTGCAGACGAGACTGATCGAGATCAGATGAGTTAGATGAGTTCCGAGTTAACTGATGAGTTGTGCAAAATCAGAAGAGAAGAGAAGCTAAGCCAGCTGATCAGATGACCAGAACATACCTGATCAGATGATCAGAAGAACAGTCAAAGCTGATATGGTGATCAGAAGAGCAGACAAGCTGATCAGAAAGAAACTGACCAGAAGATCAGAAGAGAAGGTTGCAGATCAGAAGATGAGCAGATGAGACTGATCAAGATCAGACGTGATCGAGATCAGATATGAAGATGAGCAGATGATCGAGATCAGACGTGATTGAGATCAGATGTGCTAAACTGATATGCTAAACCTAATGTACTGACATGATGCTATCCTGAGATATTGATCTGAAGATGTGTTGATCTGATCAGTTGAGCTGATCAGATCAGGCAAAGAAGAAATCAGATAGCCTGAGTCAAAGTAACCTGAAGGTCAGGATGTCTGAATTCAGAGAACTGAACTCAGTCAGCCTGAGTGTCAGTATGCCTGATCAGACAAGGTCCGCTGAAGAGAAGTCTGCTGAATCAAGTGACCTGAAGACTCAGACAGACCTGAATGATTCCAAGGCGAGGAATCTGAGGAATATAGCCGTTAGAATCAGCTGACGTGGACCAATGAGAGAAAGACAACCATCCTGAAAAAGCTGTTGTACTTACAAGAATAGTATGGATTTGAATGTGATTCTCTCCAACGGTAACATTCAAATCCACACTATAAATACAAGGTCTTTCATCATTCTAAAGTGGTGGATGTGTGGATGCACGGAGAAGATAGCAGCGATGCTACAGAGCCAAAGAGAGTTAAACCCAAAGCATTCCCACCCTAGAACACAAGTCTGTAGATATACAAATATGTTCAAGAGTGTTCTAGAACCCAACCTAAGCAACCCACGATGTATCATAAGCTTAGAGAGATTTTCTCAACCTTAGCATTGTGGCTAAACCATTGTAAGGGAAAATCTCACCATAGTTGGAGACAACACCAAACCCAAACCCATTGGTGAAGTGAGGTAGTTGTTAGGCAAACCCGAGTGAGGGTGATAAGTCCAGTTTGAGTTAGTAAACTACAGAGGTAGTCAGAAAGCTCAGGGTCGGGTTGAGTAAGTAAACTACGCGGAGTAGTCAGAAAGCTCAGGGTCGAGTTGAGTAAGTAAACTACGCGGAGTAGTCAGAAAGCTCAGGGTCGAGTTGATTAAGTAAACTACGCGAGGTAGTCAGAAAGCTCAAGGAAGTGATGAAGGAATTTCCCTAGGAACAGGGAGAGTGGATGTAGGAGCTTGAGTCTCCGAACCACTATACATTGTTGTGTTGTTTACTGCTTTACATTCTTATCTTGTCATATGCACTCGATTATAAGCAAAACACAACACATGAGTTTAAAAAGTAAAAATATGTAATCACTCTGCCCTCACCCATGTTTTATATGCACCGCAATGAACTGTTTTGCTTCCGCACGCGCAAAATGGATTTTCCCACCGGGACCAACAAGTGGTATCAGAGCGGGTGCTCAAAAGATTACTTTTTCAATGTGATCGCCTGAGCAGATCTATTTTTAAAACCCGTCTCTGATCTGATACCAACAAGTGGTATCAGAGCGGGTGTTCAAACGGTTCACTGATTTCAAAGTAACCACCTTAACTGATCTTTTTAAAAGAAAACCCGTTTCTTTAAAAATGCATATATTCTAATGTTTTGGCTTCATTATCAAAAAGGGGGAAATTGTTGGGATATTTTAGTTTTGATGAATTATGCCAAAACATTATCAACTTGTGTTATTGAAGCTAATTTACGATATAACAAGTTGAGGGGGAACGAAAAGAACAAGTTGAGGGGAACTCACGGAATCAAGTAGATGATCGAGATCGACGAGGTCATAGACGAGACCGACGAGATCGATGAGTTAGATGAGTTCCGAGTTAACCGGAGTTGTGCAAAATCGTAAGAGAAGAGAAGCTAAGCCGGTGATCGAAGATCGATGACCAGAATGACCTGATCGATGATCGGAAGAATACCAAAGCCGATATGGTGATCAAGAGCGCATAAGCCGACGAAAAGAAACCGACCGTAAGATCGTAAGAGAAGGTTGCGGATCGGAAGATGAGCAAATGAGACCGACGAGATCGACGTGATCGAGATCGAGATATGAAGATGAAAGCGTATGATCGAGATCAGACGTGATTGAGATCAGATGTGTTAAACTGATATGCTAAACCTAATGTACTGACCTGATGCTATCCTGAGATATTGATATGAGGATATGTTGATCTGATCATTGAAATGATCGATCGTGCAAAGAAGAAATCGATAGCCCGAAAAAGTAACTCGAAGGTCGATGTCCGAATTCAGAGAATCGAACTCGGTCGGAAAGTGTCAAGATATGCTGATCGAATAAGGTCCGGCCAAGAGAAGTCTGCTGAATCAAGTAACCTGAAGACTCAGAGAATCCTGAATGATTCCAAGGCAAGGAATCTGAGGAATATAGCCGTTAGAATCAGCTGACGTGGACCAATGAGAGAAAGACAACCATCCTGAAAAAGCTGTTGTACTTACAAGAATAGTATGGATATGAATGTGATTCTCTCCAACGGTAACATTCAAATTCACACTATAAATACAAGGTCTTTCATCATTCTAAAGTGGTGGATGTGTGGATGCACGGAGAAGATAGCAGCGATGCTACAGAGCCAAAGAGAGTTAAACCCAAAGCATTCCCACCCTAGAACACAAGTCTGTAGATATACAAATATGTTCAAGAGTGTTCTAGAACCCAACCTAAGCAACCCACGATGTATCATAAGCTTAGAGAGATTTTCCCAACCTTAGCATTGTGGCTAAACCATTGTAAGGGAAACTCTCACCATAGTTGGAGACAACACCAAACTCAAACCCATTGGTGAAGTGAGGTAGTTGTTAGGCAAACCCGAGTGAGGGTGATAAGTCCAGTTTGAGTTAGTAAACTACAGAGGTAGTCAGAAAGCTCAAGGTCGGGTTGAGTAAGTAAACTACGCGGAGTAGTCAGAAAGCTCAGGGTCGAGTTGAGTAAGTAAACTACGCGGAGTAGTCAGAAAGCTCAGGGTCGAGTTGAGTAAGTAAACTACGCGAGGTAGTCAGAAAGCTCAAGGAAGTGATGAAGGAATTTCCCTAGGAACAGGGAGAGTGGATGTAGGAGCTTGAGTCTCCGAACCACTATACATTGTTGTGTTGTTTACTGCTTTACATTCTTATCTTGTCACATGCACTCGATTATAAGCAAAACACAACACATGAGTTTAAAAAGTAAAAATCTGTAATCATTCTGCCCTCACCCCTGTTTTATATGCACCGCAATGAACTGTTTTGCTTCCGCACGCGCAAATTGGGTTTTCCCACCGGGACCAACAATGTCCCACGTCCACGAACGTAATCCGGTGGAAGGATTCTCACGAACGATTTTAATAAAGGAGAAAACCAAAAATATATGCTACCACCTTTGTGGATTTCTAATTTTTCCAACACATGGAATTGTCTTGGAGATGAAAAATTCATCCCTATTTATAATAAGGGGTGGCCGATTTTTTTCTCTAGAAAAATAAGGAGAAATTTTTTCTTGATCTCCAAGAAATCTTGAATATATCCCATATTTTTTTTCTCCATAATTAAATTTTCCACAAAAATCTCACTTCTCTTTATTACAAGAATTTTCGAAAAATACAAGGAAACAAGAATCAAGATTTGATTTCTTGAATTTATGGGATAATCTTGTATTCCAAGAATACCTTATATTTTAAAATCTTTTCAAGAAAATCAAGAAAATCTTTCCTCTTCTTTTTCCTACAATTTTCGAAAAAAATGAGGAATAATTAGGCAATAATATTTTCTTCTCCTTTCCATTAATTGGACTTTAATTGGACTATTTGAGGGGCCTTTAGGAGAATTAAGATTGGACCTCCAATGGGCTATGAAACTTTAATATTAAGCCAAAATATTATTCAAGCCCATTAATATTAATTTACTTCACTGTAAATTAATATTGAATTATCCATCTTAATACATATTACGATGCTACAATAATATGGCTCCCGGTTATTATTTTCTGTGTTTAAGATTATCTAGTCCACTAATTAATTAAGCCACTGAAAAAACTTTATATTAATTAATATTTTTATCCTTTGAGTAAAGACAGCTCAGCATTATTATCCATATCGGAAATAAATTTCCACTTGCAAGATTTGATATGATAAAGCTTATGAGCCCACCAAGGGGACAAATCAAGCAAGACGTACTTGCACACGTTTCTCCGTATTAAATCTTAGCAATCGTCGTGTAACTAATAATATTGTCCAAGATATAAGGTATTGAATCACATTGATTCTCTTCCAATTATAAATCAAAGCAATAATTATTAATTTCACACGAGCCTATCTAACCACTTGAGCTATCCACGCTTACAAATATCATACATTACACCCTCTGCTAAATCCATCGTCATAGGTATAAATTATAATTTAATACTAACCATACCCACATTGCCATGTTGCTATTATTATATATATTAATACGAACAATTGATTCATTAACGAATACTATATTAATAATGGGCAAGCCACCAGTCTATTAAGCAAATTATACGTAAGCCATTATATACATATACACTTGCAGGCGCAGCAGCAAGTAGGAAAAACAAAATAGAGCACTAATATTGCCTAAGGGTACGTTTGTTTCGGGATTCACTCGGATGGACTTAGGACTTTGCGATTCAAATCAAATCACATACTAGTTGGGGATTTCCACGTCCAGCTTTTAAATTTACTCCTATAAAATATACATATACACATATTTTCACAAAATTCAATATAATCATATCACCACTTTTCTTCCACCCAATTATTATCTCTCCTACTTTTCTCTCACTCAATACAATATAATAATACCACAGTAATCACTATTTCATATTGATTTGACATAAAGCAAAAATCTCACCCTACTAAAATCCCAAAACAAACACATATTTTTACTATTCATCAGGATTTTAAAATTCACAGGATTTCGAAATCATGAGACTTCCCCCGCACACCTAAATACTGAAACAAACATACCCTAAAAAATTTGAGTCTTCTTTGCCATTAATCACCACTATTTCCAATTTCTAGTGATCAAAAGACTAATGTTAGATTGAAACCATCAATTTCTAATTTTTGATCTAAACTTAGAAAATTTTGAAGAAATGCCCAAATAAATTTACTCCGAAAAGGCAAAAACGAGCATGAAAAAATCTCTGCAAACCTCTTATCTCTTAGGTCATTTCAATCGAGCAAAAAAAGGTCATAGAACAACGAATACCAAGTCACCGACCAACATCGTGCCCTTCTTTATAAATTTTCGTTCACGCCACAATATTAATGGACTTCTAAATTCCAATATTGAGCCACAATATTATTCAGCTCATTAATATTAATTAATTCCACTATATAATTAATATTGCACTATCCATCTCAAACCTATATTACGGTAATATGGCTCCCGATTATTATTTTCCATGTTTAAAATTATTTGTCCATTAATTAATTAAGCCACTGAAAAGTTTTATATTAATTAATATCTTTATCCTTGGAGTAAGGATAACTCAACATTATTATCCATACCAAAAAATTAATTCTACTTGCAAGATTTGGTATGATAAAGGTTCTGAGCCCACCAAGGGGACTAATCATGCGAGACTCTCCAAGCACACGATTCTCAATATTAATTTAGCAACTGTCATGTAATTAATATTATTGTCCAAGATATAGGGTATCGAAGTCGCAGTGATTCTCTTCTCATTTATAAGTCAAAATAATAATTACTAATCACACACAGTCCTTATTAAGTGACAGAGATTAAGAAATCAACATCCACTGAGGTCTAACTCTTCATCCCATAAGTCAGTGCGAATGAGTTTATCCTCTCTGTAGGTCCGCTTCAGCGCATCAAATGCACTAGTGTAATCTCTTGGTCAAGACAAGTTAATCTGAGTCTTACACATCAACTTCTACCAATAGATTTTTCAGATCTATCTAAGTTGTGAAACACGTACTTGTTTACAAGGGACTGCTAACGTGATCTTCTGTGATCTGGTATTACCACGGTAACTACAATGTAACACGCATTATTTTATAAACGGTTTGCAATAAATATATATAACATTCAATCATATTTAAAGCAACAGTGATAAATAATTTATTTCAATAAATAAGTGTTTAATACATAAATTATACAAAATAAAAATATATTTTCACGTATAACCCAAAAGATACTTTCGTTCAGATGAAGACCCCATTGATTATCAATAAGATCTAGATGCTCTAAAGTTGAAAAAGTGTTGATTGATTTGATTGATACTGCTCATACCAAGAAAGTAATACTATCTCCGTCTCCCAAAAGTATGCTCACATGGTTAAAATATGTTTTACGAAAACGTAAATTAAGTCCATTTATAAATAACATAATTGATTATGAGTAAAGTATAATGATAACTTGAGTAATTAAGTGATTAATAGATGATGAAAATAAAAAAAATTATGCTCATAAACATATTTAATCTACATTTTCGTAAAACATGTTTCAGCCCACTGAGCATACTTTTGGGGACAGAGAGAGTACAATTTTTAGTCTCCATTTCTGACGAACTCTAAAATTAAAAATTTTAAAAACATTCCATGAATGTGAATGCATAAATATTTATATGCAATATTGTACTCACTCTGTACTGCTAAGATTGTTTAAACATGTTTTACACATACTAAGAAGACATGTTAGAAGTTACTGAAATCATAAGTTTTTTTACATTCTTCCTATTTTACCTTTACACAAGAAGATAAAAATATTTAGTAAAATTTAGTTAAAAATATTAAACATGGTCATTTTGGTCAATTGAAGAATATTTAATGATTTTAATAAAAAAAGCATGCCTATAATTTGGGACACACAAAAGTAATAATGAAATTTATCTTAGTGGTATGGAAGGAGTAAAATTCAATATTTTTAATTATATATAGGAATCAAAATCTCGCGTGTAAAAAAATAAAATCGCGGTTTATAAATGGGTCAAACCAGGTGATCACATTTATCCATATAATATTACATTAAGACAAAGTTTAGTATGAAAATTTTCATACATGAATTTTTTTTAATTTAAAACCAAATTCTGTAATTGGTGAAGGTAAGACAAAATTGAGTGGTTCATGGTTTACTTGGCCCAAGTGATTCATGGTTCACCCGGCCCGAATAAGTCATAATTTAAGGTTCATTATTTAGGTGGTGTTTGTTTTCAGTCGGGGAGATCCGGATGGGGGATGGGCCTCCCCCCGTCCCGTCGACTTTTCGGATTTTTACATCCCATCCTCCATCAAAATACACATCCACCCCTATTATATATATATATATACCCCAAAACTATCACATCACTACTTTTCTTACACCAACTCATCCTCTCTCATACTTTTCTTACAACAATTCATTATCTCTCCTACTTTCTTACACTTTTCTTTCATACAATCATTATCATACTAATTAACAATAATAAAATAATACATCATCATAATTAAAAAGTATTGATTTGACATAAAGCTCCATCCATTCCTACTACATCCAACCCAAAACAAACAAGAGATTACTATTCACAAGATTTCCCTCATCCACCTTTTTACCCCATCCGGATTTGCCTCATCCATCTCAAGCTCAAAACAAAAATACCCTTAATTTTTAGGGTGTAGATGGTTGATTTAGGGCAATTTTATAAATTTTCATACATGAAATTTTTTACACTAGACATACTCTTACATTATACAGTAATAAAATATAATACATGAATATTTCATTGTTATTCATGCAACATTATTGTTTAACACAATAATATATTAATAAACAAGTAATATGTTAAGGCAAACAAGTAATGTTATCTCTATAATCTCTCCATAACCTAATTTTAACCCAATTTTTTTTAAGTGACTATTTTTTTTAGATCTACAAGAATTTTTATTTATTACTTAGTTAAGCCATTGTAAAATATGATATTAAACAAGAAAGTCTCATAATTTTTTGTGTCACAAGAAGGTTCCTCTAATTCAAATAAAAAAAACGAGTGAATGAACATGAATATAAACTAGAAAACTAGTATAATTGTTGTTTAATTTCATATCATAATTATAAAACAGAGCTTCATTTTTCCTAAAACATGATTGGTAGAGGCACAAATGGTGATATAATATGACTCTGGCTGGCGTCATGTATGCAAATGCAATCATCCTTTTTTGTGTTGTAAAAGTATTGTGGTAAGGTGAGAGCTACTTATTCTTTCTTTAACAAAAATGTGTGTATATATTAAAATCACACTCCCTCTCTCTGTTTCTTAAAAAACAAGAAATGGAAAGCAGAGCACTCCACTCATGGAAGCCTCTCCCCCGCCGGATTTTGAACCAATTATTCGCCGCAATCTACTCCGCCGCCATCTCCAGCCTACTCTACCACCACGCAACAACCCTCCTCCGCAGCAGCATCCCCGCCTTCGCCGCCCTGCCCCTGCTTACAGCTGACATCATCCTCGCTTTCATGTGGCTAAACTCCCAGGCCTTCCGCGTCAACCCTGTCGTATCCGAGCCCCTCCCGGAAAATCTAAACAACACGGCGGCGGAGGATTTTCCGGCGCTGGACGTGTTCATATGCACGGCGGATCCCGAGAAGGAGCCGCCGATGGGCGTGGCGGCCACTGCCCTGTCGGCGATGGCGTACGATTATCCGCCGGAGAAGCTGTCGGTGTACGTCTCCGATGATGGGGCCTCCGATCTCACTCTGTTTGCTCTCATGGAGGCGGCCGAATTCGGGAAGGAGTGGCTGCCCTTTTGCAGGGACAATCGGGTCATGGAGCGCTGCCCCGAAGCCTATTTCGGGTCTCACTCTGTTATCCTCAATTCTCACACTCGGGGTATTAAGGTAATTGCATCTTAAATTGCTGGTTATTGCTTTGGATTGGGCCGACTACAATTTTGTTGTTCGATTCCACTGTTTTTCTTTCTCGTATTTCATTAGTGTTTCACTCTACTAGATTTTTAATACATGCACCCTGAATATGATAGATAATTGAATATTTTTTATTATTTCACGTTACATCAAATCACCAATTATGAAACATGTGATCTCATTCCACAATTTTATAGGACATGTATTGAACTTTCAATTATTTAGTATAAAAAAAGTATTTCCGGTAACTTTGTTGACAAATTTGTTGACAAAATAATCACATATGAATTGATGAAAATACCCTTGCTTTGCTTGAGATTTTTTTTTTTAACAATTTAAAAATTTCAGTATGTGCACTGCAAAAGTCGAAAACTCTCTTCTCGAACGGTAATTAATGGCTAAATTACGGGTAATTGAAGAGGTAATGAAAATAATTCCAATTAATACTGTTTAAATATTTAAATCTTAGAAGCTTCGGTTTTCAACTCAACGTCGAGTCATGTACGATCAATAAATTAGTCGCACGATTACGTGATTAGCTCGGATTAACTCATGTATAAATTATTTGATCAAGGCTGATTTTTTTATCGTATACCCCTTAAAACATCTGTTATGTGAAAGAGACCCCAAATTAAAGGAAAGATATTATAGAATAATATACAGGGATACCTTAATGACATATATTAATTTGTTAATGCTATAATGTAATGAGTTACATTACGTGTTGCACCCACTTTCCTTGGGATACAGTCTCATGTGCAACTGGTGCACGGATTTAAAATTCATGCACTCGCTCTAACCTTACTCATGTATCCACAGAACATGTCTAATATATTTAATGAGTCAAGTATTTTTTTAAATGAGTCATTTTATTGCATGAGTGTAAGGTGCACTTGGGTGCACAAGAGACTCACTCATTTCTTGTACTAGGATACACACATTGAGCGTGCATTAATATTCACAAAATGGACTAAAGTTAAAATCACTTAGTTAAAAATGTGGATTCATCTTACTGGTCCTAAATGAGAGTGGGGTATGGATGATGATGGATCCCTCAAGTGTTTTGTCTTTTCGTTTGAAATTATGGTATTATTATTTGGTTAGAAATGAATTTGATAACTTGATACATAAACAGGATTGTAAGTTTGTAACTAGAAGATATTATTATGTCATTATTCCTATATAGGTTACTCAAAAGCTCAGTTTTTATATTTGATTGAAAAGTTGTATATACTGCAGGAATTGTATGAGAAAATGAAAACAAGAGTGAATGATGTGGTTGAGAGAGGATACATTGGTGATGACTACAAAAGCAAAAGCAGTTCCAAAGCTTTTGAAAAATGGGACAAAGATTTCAGCATCCAGGATCATCCTGCTGTCATTCATGTAACTGACTGATTCATATCAATTAATCTCATGCTTTTATTCACTTGAATGTATATATATAACACATCTATATATTACAACAGTTTGTTTCACAAAGTAGTGAAGACAAAGATGCGGCAAGGTGTTCCATGCCAAATCTGATCTATGTATCGAGGCAGAAGAGCCACACGTCACCCCATCATTTTAAGGCAGGGGCCCTTAATGCTCTGGTTCGTGTGTCAGCAGTGATGACGAATGCTCCGATATTTCTGACCTTAGACTGTGACATGATCTCCAATGATCCATCTACTCCCCACAAAATGTTGTGTTACTTCATGGACTCTTCACTTAAGTCCAAGTTGGCATATGTTCAGTTCCCTCTTCGTTTCAACGGGCTTAACAAGGCTGATATTTATGCATCTCAGTTCACGCGCACGTATCATATCAATCCGTTGGGTATGAATGGCCTTTTAGGCCCTGACTACTTTGGCACTGGTACGTTTTTCAATAGACGAGCCTTTTATGGTGCTCCGTCTTCCATGATCGATCCAGGATTACCAGAATTGCGCCCGGATTATGTTGTCAACAAGCCTATCAATGACCAAGCTACTTTGGAGCTATCCCATCATGTGGCCACCTGTGATTATGAGAAACATACCAGCTGGGGCTTCAAGGTTAGACTAATACTGTTTGTTCAGTGAAAACAATTAACAACTAATACCATTTTAATTACAGATAGGATTCAGATATGGGTCCCTGGTGGAGGACTTCTACACCGGTTATTTGCTGCATTGCGAGGGATGGAAGTCCGTATTTTGCAATCCTAAGAGGGCGGCATTTTTGTCGGAGATGCCAATATCCCTCCACGATGTGGTAAGCCAGACCAAGCGTTGGTCCGTTGGCCTTCTTGAAGTGTCTTTGTCAAAGCACAGCCCATTAACATACGGCACAAGATTTATCGGTCCGTTGATGGCTCATTGTTACTCTTACTATGCTTTTGGTCCCTTTTGGTCATTTCCTGTCTTGGTCTATTCTTTCCTCCCTCAAGCTACTATGCTCAACAACATCTGTGTTTTCCCAAAGGTACCTACACAATTTGCGATTTATTAATAATTACTCACTCCGTCACAATTACATAGGTTGATTTCCTCCTATGTAGGCCTCGGATCCATGGTTTTTGTTGTACGTATTCCTGTTTCTTGGGAGCTATGGACAGGACTTGGTGGAGTTCATGTTAGCCCAAGGGACACCTTTAAGATGGTGGAGTGATCAAAGAATGTGGATGATGAGAGTACTTTCTTCTGACTTGTTTGGAGCTTCAGAATACATAATGAACCACTTGGGCCTCGCCACAAGAGGATTCGACGTCACCAACAAAGTGAACGACGATCAACTAAGGAAACGCTACGATGAGGGGAAATTCCACTTCGGGGTTCCCTCTCCCTTGTTTGTTCCTTTATCAACAGCCGCAATCATAAATCTAGTCGCGTTTTTTGTGGGGTTGTTGCGAATCTGGAGAGGCGAATCGGAGTTGGATGAATTGCTTGGGCAGTTGGTTGTTGCAAGTTTTGGGATGGTGAATAGCTTGCCTGTTTATGAGGCCATGGTTTTCAGAAGTGATGGAGGAAGAATGCCCATTAAGATTACCATCTTTGCAGTTTTTCTTGTGTGGATTCTCTTCGAACTTGTTTCTTTTCTTACAAGGATGTAAAGTTGGGAGGTTTTCTTACACCGTATTATTGTATCCTAATTTTCAAATCTTCTCTCTTTGTAATTCGAACTTTTAAAATCCTGTTTTTAAAATCTAGTAGATTGTAAAATTTTAATAAATAATTGCAGTGAGTCTCTTGTGCACCCAAGTGCATTGTGCATTCATGCAACTGAATTACCCATTTAGAAAAATACTTGACCCATTGAATATATTAGACATGTTCTGTGGATATATAAATAGGATTGGGGCGAGTGCACGGATCTTAAATCCGTGAAACAGTTGCACATGAGACTTTGTCATAATTAAATGGTAAGTGTGTGTTTATTTTGTATTTTGAGTAGTGTAATAGTATGATTATAATGTGGTAATGGTGGTTTCTAAAATCAGTTTTCAAAATCTCGAACCAAAATATGTTTTAAATTTCAAAATTCAAATTTTTATTTTTAAAACCCAAAACGGACAAATCTATGAGTTGATCTTCTATGAACTAGGTATAATTCATTACACTCATTTTTAACATATTTTTCTAAATCATTAAACTTGAACCGTATTATATCATGGGTAGGGTCAAATACCATGAATTAAAAACAAAATTTATAACATGAACCAGGTCTACTCAAATTTTTATGAAATTAAAATTACTCCTTGTTAAAATATTTTGGCTAAGTTTTACTTTTGGGTTTATTCAAGAGATCCAATCAATTGAGTACGGGTACTTAACCCAAAAGATTTACAAGAGTATAGATAGTACACTATAGTTTCCCCTTACAAATTTTAACTATAATATTAATAACATAGTAATTATTGGTATCATGATTTCTTGTACAGTGGTAATTCAGTCATTAAATTGTAAACAATGAATATGGCGTCATTACAATCGTTGAGGTTATAATAATAATAAGACACATTATTCCTTCGTTTAGGAGTAAACTTATTAAAGTTTGGGCTTAATGGACTGCGGGGAGCTGTGTGGTGTAGGGTAAGTATGTCTAGGGGGGACGTAGGAATTTTTTCCGGATAAGATACAAATTAAATTTTAACAATAAATTTTAAAAAGAAATATAAAATAGAAAATAACTTATAATTAATTAAAAAATTGAATTATAATTGATCATGTCGGTTTGCCATGCTCTAAAATCTACGAATTATAATTTTATTGGTTACAAAATTAAATACTACATCTTTTTCCAAATGCCAATCCATCATCATAGGGAGTATAAATTATAATTAAAATATTAACCATACATTACAATACTAACCATACATTACTATTGTATTATATATAGTGCGTATACCATACATTGTTTTTAAAAGCAATAAATTATTGAGAATTGGTCAAAAGATATTTATTCATTTGACTAAGAGAGTAATATATACAATTACAATGTGAAGACCTATCTAGGAATCCCGATGTGGGATAGAAACAATATACCAGAATGTACAAATAATATAATTACTCTCAATACGCCTCCTCAAGATGGCGGACGGTTTACAACGCCAATCTTGTTCATGAGTAAAGTGAGTCGATTTCGAGACAGAGGCTTCGTTAACGCATCAGCTAGTTGATCAGCGGAAGAGACATGCGATACACGTAGTTGAGACGACTTAACAAGATCACGTGCAAAGTGATAATCAATAGCAATGTGTTTCATGCGGGAATGGAAGACCGGATTGGAGCAGAGATAGGTGGCCCCAATTTTGTCACTGTAGAGAACAGGTGAAGATGATGGTAAAAGGACAAAAAGCTCGGAAAGAATGGATTTTATCCATTGTAATTCAGCAGCAGCAGCAGCAATGGCCATATATTCAGCTTCAGTGGAAGAACGAGCAACTGTTCGTTGTTTCTTGGAGCTCCAAGAAATGGGATTGGAACCAAGAAAGATGATGAACGCCCCAGTAGATGTACGATCATTGCAGTCACCAGCCCAGTCGGCATCGGTAAAGCAATGGAGTGACAACGGAGAGTCACGTCTGAGATGCAAAGCAAGATGACGAGTCCCATTAAGATATCGTAGAAGGCGCTTGACAGCACCCCAATGTGTCTCAGTTGGAGCATGCATGAATTGGGACAGTTTGTTGACAACAAAGGCAACATCAGGTCTTGTGAGAAGTAAATATTGAAGACTACCAAGAACCCGACGATACTGGGAGGCATCAGTAGGACCACTACCATCATGAAGAGACAAATTAGAGCCCGGTGCCAGAGGCGTCTGTACAGATTTAGCGTCAAGCATGTTGTGACGAGATAGGAGGTCAGTCACATACTTGCGTTGCGAAAGAAAGCAAGATGTCGAAGTACGGAGAACTTCAACACCCAAAAAATAGGATAACGAGCCAAGATCCTTAACAGAGAACTGATGTGCTAAGTCGATAACCACTCGAGAGAGAAAGCCATTGTCACTGCCAGTAAGAATTAGGTCATCCACATAAACTAGGAAACAAGCAGTCACACCGTGATGATTGTAAACAAAGATAGATTCATCGGACTTGGTGCAAACAAATCCAACAGATATCAAGAAGGTGCGAAGGGCGTTGTACCAAGTTCGTGGAGCTTGTTTCAGGCCATAAATTGATTTGCGAAGTCTACAAACAAATTGAGGATGATTCTGATCAGATAACCCAGGGGGTTGAGCCATGTACACCTCATCGGTAAGAGAACCATGTAAGAAAGCATTGTTCACATCAAACTGACGAAGGGCCAGTTGCGAGAGACATCAATGCTAAGAACAATGCGCACTGTGGCAGGTTTGACAATAGGACTAAACGTTTCAGAGAAGTCAATGTCAGGCCGTTGATGAAACCCTTTGGCAACAAGGCGAGCTTTGTACTTGTCAATGGAGCCATCAGGATTCCGTTTGATACGAAAAACCCATTTGCAACCAACAATATTCTATGACGAAGCAGGTGGTACAAGATCCCAAGTACCATTTTTTAGTAATGCATTAAATTCAGATGACATTGCTTCACGCCATTTAGGATCAGAAAGGGCCTGTGATACAGTAGAGGGCTCAACATCAGTAGTTAAAGAAGAGGTGAGACAATACCTCGGATTTGGTTTAGTGATATTGCTTTGAGATCTAGTAACCATCTGATGACGAGCTGGTGGAGCAGAAGGCGGAGGTGGTGAAGGAGCATGCCGGGGGGGCGAGGGTTTAGGCAGCAGTGGAGTTGATTCAGGCGCAGCTGGTGGAGTAGCAACGAGAACTGGTGGTGGTGTGGGAATGGGCATAGAAGACGAATCAGGTGGTGATGCAGTGATCGGGAAAGATTTAGGAGTGGAGAAAGGGAAGACATTTTCAACAAACTCTACGTGACGAGACTTGAAGATTTTATTGGAAGAACGATCGAGACATAGATAGGCACTTTGAGTTTGGGAGTAACCGACAAAGACACAAGGACGTTATCGAGTATCAAGCTTATGAGATGTGTATGGTCGAAGCCATGGAAAACATTGACAACCAAAAATACGGAGTTTTGACAAGTTTGGAGTGTGATTGAAGAGTTTTTCAAATGAGGATATCATATTGAGGTCTACCTTGGGAAGTCGATTTATGAGATAAGTGGCAGTGGATATAGCGTAAGGCCAGTATTCGAGGGGCATGGATGCTCGATGAAGAAGAGCTAGACCAGTGTCAACTATATGACGATGACGCCGCTCAGAGGCACCATTATGCTCAGGAGTATGAGGTGGGGCTGTGAGGTGAGTTATACCATGAGTAGTTAAGAAAGGACGAAGTGCTAAATATTCTCCCCCATTATCAGAGTATAGTGTTGTGATTTTTGTTTTAAGAAAGTTTTCAACTAATGCTTTATAAGCTATGAACGTAGGCAAAACATCAGACTTTTTCCTAAGAGGATATAACCAGACATATTTTGTAAAATGATCAACAAATATGACATAGTATTTAAATCCAACACAGGATAAAACAGGAGATGTCCAAACATCAGAAAAAATTAACTGAAGTGGCATAACCGAAGTTAAGGATGACTCAGTAAAAGGCAATTTGTGACTCTTAACACACTTACAAGACCCACAACTGACATCAACTGTTTTATTGAAAGATAAGAAATTACTAGATAAAGTATGACTTAAAATCTTGGTAGAGGGATGACCAAGTCGAGCATGCCAAAGAGTAGGTGATTGTCTGACCAAAGAGAGAGCTGAAGGAGTTATAGTTGCTTGAACACCAGCTGGCCAGACATATGTTGGGATTATACTGAAAAATATGCTTTTTACTTTGTATAATCGAAACTGAATTTTCAGACTTATTTACTGAAATAAATTGTTTATCACTGATGCTTTAAATATGATTGAATGTTACATATATTTACTGCATAACTGTTCAATAATTCGTACGTGTTACATTGTAGTTAATTTAGTGATACCAGATCACAGAAGATTAAATTAACAGTCCCTTGTAACTAAAAGTACGCCATTCACAACCTAGATAGAAATGAACAACCCATCGCGAAAGGTTGAGGTGTAAGGCTCAGATTGGTTTGTCTTAACCAAGAGATTACACTAGTGCATGACTGATGCACTGAATAGGACCTACAGGAGGATAAATTCTTCAGAACTGAACAAGGAGAATTAGACCTCAGTGGTTCGTTATTTCTTAACCTTCGTCCCTTAAATAGGATCACGTGGGATTGGTAACTATTTCTTTGACTTATCATGGGTAGCGAATCAAAGAGATTCAATACTTTTTATCTTGGGCAATATTATTGGTCACATGTGATTGCTAAGATTTAATACGAAGAATCGTGTGCAAGTACGCTTGTTTGATTTGCCCCCTTGGGAGGTTCATAAGCTTTATCATACCAAATCTTGCAAGTGGAATTAGTTTCCGGTATGGATAATAATGTTGAACCGTTCCTCGACCAAGGATAAAAGATGTTAATTAATGGAAAGCTATTTCAAAGGGCTTGAATTAATTAATGGGCTAGATAATCTTAAACACGGAAATAATGACACGAGCCATATTGACCGTAATATGGGTTAAGATGGATAGTCTGATATTAATTACGTAGTGGGATTAATTAATATTTATGGGCTTGAATTATATTGTGGCTCAATATTAGATATTCAAGGTCCATTAGAAGGTTCAATCTTAATTCTCCTAAAGGCCCCCTGAGTAGCCCAACATATAGCCCAATAACTGAAAAAGGTGATTAAAATAAAATAAATATTGTTGCTTATTTTTCCTAATATTTTCGAAATTTATGGATAAAAGAGGGAGAAAGATTTTCTTTGAATTTTGTTATGGAATGAAGATATGTATTCTTGGAATACAAGATTATCTCATTAAATTCAAGAAATCTCCCACTTGGTTATTCATGAGGATATTTTGAAATTTTTGAATATAATGGGCAAGAAAGATTTTCTTGATTTTCTTGAAAAGATATTATGGAAGATATGTATTTCTTGAAATACAAGAATATCTCATAAATTCAAGAAGATCCAAATCTTGGATTCTTGCATCATTTTTTTTTCGAAAATAATCCATATTAAGGAGGTGGGATTTTTGTGGAATATTTTAATTATGGGAAAAAGAATATAGGAGATATATTCAAGATTTCTTGGTGATCAAGAAAAGTCTTTTCCCACATTGGTTTTCTACTAAAAAAATCGACCACTTCTCTCCTATAAATAGGGGATGATTCTTTCATTCCCAAGTACAATTCCATGTGCTGGAAAAATTAGCAAATCCACATAAGTGGTGCAACAAAGTTTATTTTTTCCTTTTGTTAATTGTTCGACAAGTGTCCTTCCACCGGATAGTTGAGCAAGGGCTAAGGGAATACTTGGGAAGTCCTTTTTGGTTAGTCCGTCCCAACCGAATTCACTTTGCCATCCCGAGAGAATGCGTTCACGTAAACCCATAGATTCCGCATCGTAGGTTTTACGTGGCTTATTATATGCATGATATGTTGTTGCAATTATTATTTGAATTAATATAGGATTAATTCATGCTAGTAATAATTAAAGAATTAAATTTGTATTTAAATATTCACCCCGAATAGATCTGTGCAACTCATTCCCCAACAAGCTGATATCGAGCCACCACGGTTTGACTCTCAATTTTTAAATTGTAATTTAATTAAATGGACATTAAATTTGAAATTGGATAGTAGAATCATAGATATGTTTTGCGTATCCAATTGTCATGGATTTTAATGTGTTTATTTATGCATATAAATTGTGGTTTTAATTCGATTCGTTCGGATTTGTTTTGCCTCGTGAGAAAATCCATGAGTAGACTAGGTTTGTTTAATTTGATCAATGTAATAGACTAGTCTAGATCTAGGTTTATTTATTTTTGTAAATAAATTAGAACCGGATCGGAACGAAGAGATTTAAGAATTAAAGGACAAAATCCAAAAATCTGTACACCCTCTAAGACACTCCGCAAATGTTTACGCGCACCGCGGCGCCAAATTATCGTTCAGCGACGGGTGGTTGCGACGCTGGGCGCTGGCTGCGGGTACCGAGGTAGCGGGCGCAGGCAGTTTACGCGATCTTTAGGATTTATGTCAGCCGAAGATGCCGAAATAAATTGACGGCCGAGGCGCAAGCCGAGGCACCGGCGGGCCCGCCCGGGCGGGGTGAGGTCATTCTAAAGTGTTGAAAATTAAATTCTTGGATGCGGCTTATCCCCATCGGAAATAATCTGGCGTGGCGAGAGACAAGTATTTTTTCGAGACGAAAGAGTGGGAGAAATTCAAGACGTGTTTCTTCAAGATCAAGCCAAGAAAAATCAAACCATGACAATTGGATAATTTGTGCCCAATATGTTTATTTTTCTGTTTTGCTTGATTTATTTGTGCTATCTTATGCTTTATTTAATTTGTTTAAATGTGTTTGCATGAGGGTTGCCAAAGGGAAAAATCTCACCTTCAAAATTACTAAGTATGTTTAAACAATTAATTGACAATTTTATTCCGGATAATAAAATTGAATTAATTTTGACCTCCATGATTTATTTATTTGTGAATTCTTTTAGAGAAATTCCCCCAACGGGACGGTCAAAAGATAGCTTTCACATGAATGAATTTCAAACGGGTGATTGTGGGTTATTACTAGTGGCGACGATGACCCTCCCAACGAGGCTCGATTAAAGCGAAATAATAATCCTGTATTTAATCATGGTTATTACTTAGGTATAAAATTGATATGCATATACTTCCCCGAAGTCCCTGTCAATTTTATATTGGTCAAGTGGGAGCCAACTATTAATCTGGATATTAAAGGTTTGTAACTGTTCTTGTTTGTAACCTGCTTGAATGTGTTTAAATAATGACCCACCCAACGTGGCTTATTTAAACTGTTTTGAGATGTTGACTGATGCATGTTCATATTTTTTTGAGATTTTAATATGATGCATGTGATCGAACCTTGTGATATTTTTTGTGCTTATGCATATTATTATTTATTTCAGTTCAGCATGTCGCAACCTTCTAATCCACTATCGAATATACCTAAAGACCTTTTGCTTTTTGGTAAAAACTATTTTGGTTGGAAACACAAACTAAAATCTGTCCTAACCGCATCATCTTCCGAATGGGTACTTGATTCACCAAAACCCGAAAAACCAACTAAGGATGCCGGAATATGGGATAAGATGATTTATGGTGAATGGGAGCTGGCAAACGGTTTGATGAAGGAAACAATTCTGGCACATCTGTCAGATGCGTTGAGGCACCTTCATCAAGAATATGAGTCAGCTGCAGACATCTTAAAGAATCTCGAAGCGATGTTCGGACATCAGACCCATATGGCAGTCCAAAGTGTGAAGCAAGAAATTGCTCAGTTAAAATTGGAAAAAGGGACGACTGCAGCGCAGCACGTCCTTAAGGTTATGGTGCTATTTGAGGAACTTGAGATCCTCGGCGAAAAATATGACTTCAATGCTAAGATTGATTTCATTCTCCAATCCTTACCAAAGAGCTATAATCACCACTATCTTGAGTATCTAATGGAAGATCAAGATTTGACAGTGGAGGATCTTGTAAATGCTTTGACTTTGGTTGAAAAGGAAGTGGAGCGCGAGGAAAAGAACTTGGGAAAACAGAAATCTTCTCTTTATCCTAGATCAAGTGGTGATAAGGAAGATGAAAAGAGAAGAAGGTTAAACCAAGAAGACTCAACATCAAATAGAAGCATGGGATCAAGCATGAGGAAAACTTTGGAAAGCGGGAGAGTAGGACAATCAAGGTGAGCCTGTTCCGATCCCAAAAGGGATGGAAAGAAAGGTAATTATCACGCACTAGTTGTTGAAACTTATTTAGCGGCGTATGCCTCCCATTTTGTGGGTGGTAGATACGGGATCCACTAATCATGTTTGTTTCATTACAGGGGTTCAAGCGGACCCGACAACTTAGTGGGAGTGAGGTCCTCATCACACTGGGCGATGCTACGAGAGTTGTTGGGGAATGATTCGCACAGATCTATTCGGGATGAATATTTAAATAAAAATTTAATTCTTTAATTATTACTAGCATGAATTAATCCTATATTAATTCAAATAATAATTGCAACAACATATCATGCATATAAAAAGCCACGTAAAACCTACTCATGCGGAATCTACGGGTTTACGTGAACGTACCTCTCGGGATGGCAGTGGCTTTGGTCGGACGGACTAACCAAAAGGACTTCCCAAGTATTCCCTTAGCCCTTGCTCGACAATCCGGTGGAAGGATACTCGCGAACAATTAACAAAAGGAAAAAATAAACTTTGTTGCACCACTTATGTGGATTTGCTAATTTTTCCAGCACATGGAATTGTACTTGGGAATGAAAGAATCATCCCCTATTTATAGGAGAGAAGTGGTCGATTTTTTCAGTAGAAAACCAATGTGGGAAAAGACTTTTCTTGATCACCAAGAAATCTTGAATATATCTCCTATATTCTTTTTCCCATAATTAAAATATTCCACAAAAATCCCACCTCCTTAATATGGATTATTTTCGAAAAAAATGATGCAAGAATCCAAGATTTGGATCTTCTTGAATTTATGAGATATTCTTGTATTTCAAGAAATACATATCTTCCATAATATCTTTTCAAGAAAATCAAGAAAATCTTTCTTGCCCTCTATTTTAAAAAATTTCGAAATATCACTATGAATAACCAAGTGGGAGATTTCTTGAATTTAATGAGATAATCTTGTATTCCAAGAATACATATCTTCATTCCATAACAAAATTCAAAGAAAATCTTTCTCCCTCTTTTATCCATAATTTTCGAAAATTTAGAGGAAATATAAGCAACAATATTTATTTTATTTTAATCACCTTTTTAAGTTATTGACTATATGTTGGGCTACTCGGGGGGGCCTTTAGGAGAATTAAGATTGGACCTTCTAATGGATCTTGAATATCTAATATTGAGCCACAATATAATTCAAGCCCATAAATATTAATTAATCCCACTACATAATTAATATTGCACCATCTATCTTAACCCATATTACGGTCAATATGGCTCCCTGGTCATTATTTCCGTGTTTAAGATTATCTAGCCCATTAATTAATTCAAGCCACTGAAATAGCTTTCCGTTAATTAATATCTTTTGTCCTTGGTCGAGGAACGGTTCAACATTATTATCCATACCGGAAACTAATTCCACTTGCAAGATTTGGTATGATAAAACTTATGAACCTCCCAAGGGGGCAAATCAAGCAAGCGTACTTGCACACGATTCTTCGTATTAAATCTTAGCAATCACATGTGACCAATAATATTGCCCAAGATAAAAAGTATTGAATCTCTCTGATTCGCTACCCATGATAAGTCAAAGCAATAGTTACCAATCCCACGTGATCCTATTTAAGGGACGAATATTAAGAAACAACGAACCACTGAGGTCTAATTCTTCCTTGTTCGATTCAAAGAATTTATCCTCCTCAGAGGTCCTATTCAAATGATCGATCATGCACTAGTGTAATCTCTTGGTCAAGACAAGCCAATCTGAGCCTTACACCTCAACCTTTCGTGATGGTTGTTCATTTCCATCTAGGTCGTGAATGGCGATTTATAGTTATAAAGGGATCATTAATTTAATCTTCGTGATCCGGTATCACTAAATTAACTACTGATGTAACACGTCTTTAATTATTGAACAGTTATGCAAAGAAATATATATAACATTCAATCATATTTAAATCATCGATGATAAACAATTTATTTCAAAGAATAAGTCGAAAAAATTCGGTTTAGATTATACAAAGTAAAAAGCATACTTTTCAAAGATAATCCCAACAATCTCCCACTTATACTCAAAGTCCGCTTTTAAGTATACTACAACATGTCTCACGTGAGTCCGTGA
This sequence comes from Stenogyne calaminthoides, assembly GCA_037126765.1. Lineage (NCBI taxonomy): Eukaryota > Viridiplantae > Streptophyta > Magnoliopsida > Lamiales > Lamiaceae > Stenogyne > Stenogyne calaminthoides. The sequence goes on along the minus strand of JBBCBC010000008.1, from coordinate 41,983,499 downwards.
CATCTAATGTCACCTACACGAACCTAATAATTTCTCCCACTTATACTCAAAGCAGATTAGCAACGGTCTTGACACCCATTCCACTCACATGTCTCTCGAATGTATTCAGAGGGCGACGCTTTGTGAATGGATCGCTAGTCGCCCTCGGGACGCTATCTTTGCCACATCTATATCTCCTCTCTTAACGATTTCTCGTATAAGATGTCTTTCCTTTAATGTGTTTGTTTGACTCGTGGACTCTTGGTTCTCTTGAATTTGCAACTGCCCCTAGCAGATATTGCTTAGACAAATTCAGAACACCATCCAAGTCCACTAAGAAGATCTAGAGCCCAATCGGTTCTTTTTTCAACTTCACAAGTTGCGACTACTTACCCGAGTCCCATGGTTGAGTCAGTGATGCATTTCTGCTTCACACTCATCCATTTGATGGCTACACTTCCCAAATGGAAACACACTAACTGAGGCAGATAATTTCTGGAATCTAAGTCTGATTGGAAATCCGAGTCCATGTAGCCGATGGGGATTGGAGTATCTGACTGATAAATCAACATTCTATCCCGAGTTCTTTTCAGATACTTCAGAATGTTTTTAACTGTCGTCCAATTCGCTTTCCCTGGGTTACTCTGATATCTTGCTACCATGCCTACGGCAAAGCATATATCCGGTCTCATACACAGCATTGCATACACAAGGTTTCCTACAGCCGAAGCACAAGGAAATGCCTTTCATGTCATATATCTCCTTTTGCGTGTTAGGGGACATTTTCTTGGATAGATGGATTCCAAGTCTGAAAGGTACGAATCCTTTCTTGGAATCTTGCATGCTGAATCGTTTTAAAACCAGTGTTAATGTATGAATACTTGCGATAACCCAATCATCCTTTTCTTGCGATCTCGAGTAATCTTGATCCCAAGGATGTGTCCGGCTTTCCCTAAGTCTTTCATATCAAACTGTTTTGAAACGCCATGCCCTTACGTCTGACCACACCTTCACATCGTTCCCGATGATCACAATGTCATCTACGTATAGTACTAAGAATACCAATGCAGTTCCGACACGCTTTTTATACACACAACTTTCAAGCTCGTTTTGATCAAACCCATAAGACTTTATTACATGATCAAAACTTTGGTTCCAAGCTCTGGATGCCTGTTTGAGTCCGTAAATGGACCTCTTGAGCTTCACAAACTAGGTGTTCTTGGCCTGTTTCAATGAAAACATGGGGTTGTTGCATATAGATCTCCTTATCAAGACTTCCGTTAAGGAAAGCTGTCTTGACATCTATTTGCCAGATTTCAAAGTCGAAATGCGCAGCAATTGATAAGAGAATACGGATGGACTTAAGCATGGCTACGGGCGAAAAAAAGTTTCCTCATAATCGATCCCTTTCTTTCTGAGTATAACCTTTCGCCATTAGTCTTGCTTTAAAGGTTTCAACCTTCCCGTCCGGTCCTCTTTTCCTCTTATATACCCACTTGCATCCAATGGGTTTGACCCCATTAAGTGGTTCGACTAGCTCCCACACTCTATTATTAAACATAGAACCCATTTCGGCTTTCATTGCTGTTTGCCAAGAATCTGCATCCTTATCTTGGAGTGCCTCGTCATTTGTCCATGGGTCTGATTCCAGGAAATCAAGTCCGAGGACTCTCCTATTCCCATGAATCTCTCGGGCTGTCTAACAACCCTCCCACTATAACGAGGCTCCGGTTGTGAAAACGGATCGTTTGGTATATCATCTAGTACAGTCGGCACTGAGGTTTGCCCTCTAAGCTCATTTAAAGGTAATCTCACTACTGGGTTTTCTTTGGTTCATATAGTTTTCTTCCAAAATCTAAAGTGGGTGCGGATGTCCACCTTTTGATCTTCGGAACTATAGAACATACACCCTTTTGTTCCCTCGGGGTATCCTACAAAACAGCCTAAATTCTGATCGAGGATCCAATTAACCGGTTTCCTTGTCCAATACGTAGGCCGGACACCCTAAAGTTCTCACGTGTCTCATACTAGGCTTGCACCCGGTCCACAATTCTTTGGGGTTTTGGGAACCGATTTGGATAGCACCTAAGTTCAGAATGTAAGTCGTTGTTTCCAAGGTATGACCCCAGAACGACTCGGGAAGATCTGTATAACTCATCATTGATCTAACCATTTCCAAAAGAATTATGTTTCTTTGCTCTGCAACCCCGTTTTGGTGAGGGGTTCCGGGTGCATTGAGCTGGGATACAATCCCTTCATCAGATAAGCAGTTCAAAAACTCATCGCTGAGGTATTCGCCTCCACGATCAGATCGTAGAGACTTGATACGTTTTTCCATATGATTCTCTACTTGATCCTTAAATTCTTTAGAATTTCTCAAAGGTCTCAGATTCATGCTTCATAAGGAAAATGTACCTTGAGTAATCATCAATAAAATTACTCATAACCTCCTCTTGCTTTGGTTAACATTGAACTACGTACATCTATGTGAACGATCTCTAACACTTCTTTAGCCCCATTCCCCTTGGCTCCAAATGCCATCTTGGTCATATCACCCTCCAAACATGATTCGCGGGTTGGAATCGGTTCAACTTGGAGAAGCCCTAGTGAACCGTCTCTTACCAACCTTTGGATCCTCTTTGGATTTATATGACCTAATTTATAGATGCTAAAGAAGTGTCTCGTTCACGTCTGATGAACGTTTTTCTTTTCTCGGAAACAGTTGATGTGTTATAGGATACATTTCGTGAGTGGTGTGCAAAGTTAATTGTATAGAGATCATTCAACAACGTTCCATGATAGATAAATTTATCAACAAGAAAAATGGTAACAAATTTATTAAAAAGTAACCGAATATCCATCATAAAAGTTTAGAAACTGAAAACGAATTCTTTCTAAAATTCGGAACGTAAAGAATATCTCAAAATTAAAACACTGTCTTCAAAAGACAGGTGCACTTCTCCCACTGCTTCAGCTGCCACTCTCGTAGCATCGCCCAGTGTGATGAGGACTTCACTCCCACTAAGTTGCCGGGTCCGCTTGAACCCATGTAATGTGAAACAAACATGATTAGTGGATCCCGTATCCACCACCCACAAAATGGGAGGCATACGCCGCTAAACAAGTTTCAAACAACTAGTGCGTGAGTATTACCTTTCTTTCCTTTCCTTTTGGGATCGGAACAGGCTGACCTCGATTGTCCTACTCTCCCGCTTTCCAAAGTTTTCCTCATACTTGATCCCATGCTTCTATTTGATGTTGAGTCTTCTTGGTTTAACCTTCTTCTCTTTTCATCATCCTTATCACCACTTGATCTAGGATGAAGAGAAGATTTCCGTTTCCCCAAGTTCTTTTCCTCGCGCTCCACTTCCTTTTCAACCAAAGTCAAAGCATTTATAAGATCCTCCACTTTAAAATCTTGATCTTCCATTAGATACTCAAGATAGCGGTGATTATAGCTCTTTGGTAAGGATTGGAGAATGAAATCAACCTTAGTATTGAAGTCATATTTTTTTGCGAGGATCTCAAGTTCCTCAAATAGCACCATAACCCTAAAGACGTCTTTGTCTTTGGGTCGTCCCTTTTTCCAATTTTAAATCGAGCAATTTCTTGCTTCACACTTTGATCGCCATATGGGTCTCGATGTCCTAACATCGCTTCGAGATTATTTAAGATGTCTCGCAAATCGACTCATATTCTTGATGAAGCGCGCTTTAACGATCGACATATGTGCGAAATTGTTTCCTTAATCAAACCGCTTTGCCAACTCCCATTCACCATAAATCATCTCATCCCATATTCCGCATCCTTAGTTGGTTTTTTCGGGTTTGGTGAATCAAGTACCCATTCTAAGATGATGCGGTTAAGATGATTTTTTTTTTGTGTTTCCAACCAAAATAGTTTTCACCAAAAAGCAAAAGGTCTTTAGGTATATTCGATAGTGGATTAGAAGGATGCGACATGATGAACTGAAATAAACAATAATATGCATAAGCACAAATATATCACAAGGTTTGTTCTCATGCATCATATTAAAATCTCAAAAAAAATATGAACATGCATCAGCCAACATCTCAAAACAGTTTAAATAAGCCACGTTAGGTGGGTCATTATTTAAACACATTCAAGCAGGTTACAAACAAGAACAATTACAAACCTTTAATATCCAGATTAATAGTTGGCTCCCACTTGACCAATATAAAATTGACAGGGACTTCGGAGAAGTATATGCATATCAATTTTATACCTAAGTAATAACCATGATTAAATACAGGGTTACTATTTCGCTTTGATCGAGCCTCGTTGGGAGGGTCATCGTCGCCACTAGTAATAACCCACAATCATCCGTTTGGAATTCATTCATGTGAAACCTATCTTTTGACCGTCCCGTGGGGGGAATTTCTCCAAAAGAATTCACAAATAAATAAATCATGGAGGTCAAAATTAATTCAATTTTATTATCCGGAATAAAATTGTCAATTAATTATTTAAAACATACTTAGTAATTTTGGAGTTGAGATTTTTCAATTTGGCAACCCTCATGCAAACACATTTAAACAAATTAAATAAAGCATAAAATAAAGACAAATAAATCAAGCAAAAAATGAAAAAAAATAAACATATTGGGCACAAATTATCCAACTGTCATGGTTTGATTTTTCTTGACTTGATCTTGAAGAAACACGTCTCGAATTTCTCCCACTCGTTCGTCTCGAAAAAAATACTTAAAATCTCGAACCGCCACGCCAAGCAACTTCGCGGCCGGATGCACGCCCGCATCCGCCGGCCCACTTGCCGGGATGGCCGGCCCTAAGCGGACCTCGACACCGCCCGGCCGGGTCAGGTGCCCGCCGATGCCTCGGCAAGCCTCGGCGGTATCGGCGGGTCGGCGATCCTCGGCGGCGGCGGCACATCCGCAAGACGCTTCTCCTGCCTCCCGCGACCTCGGCGATTCCAGATATCCGTCGCCCATGGCATCCGCCCCGTCCGTTGGCTCGGCACGGGCCCGTCGCCTGCGCCCTAAATCCTCATCTCACGCTCGGCGCTAGGCCTCCTCGCCCATGCCATGTCGTGCCGGCACCAAGCACCGCCCTACGCTGTTCGGATTTCGTCCTTTAATTCTTCATCTTTTTCGTTCTCGATCCTAGGTTACAATTTATTTACAAAAAATAAATAAACCTAGATCTAGACTAGTCTATTACATTGATCAAATCAAACAAATCCTAGTCTACTCGTGAATTTTCTCACGAGGCAAAAACAAATCGAGCAGAATCAATTAAAAAACCCACGCTTTATATGCATGCAAAATAAAACATAAAAATTCATGACAATTGGATACCGCAAAAAATGAGATCTAACAGTTCTACTATCCAATTTCAAATTTAATGTCCACGAATTAAATTACAATTTAAAAAAATTGAGTCTCAAATAGTGGCTCGATACGATTGTTGGGAAATGATTCGCACAGATCTATTCGGGATGAATATTTAAATACAAATTTAATTCTTTAATTATTACTAGCATGAATTAATCCTATATTAATTCAAATAATAATTGCAACAACATATCATGCATATAAAAAGGCCACGAAAAACTACTCATGCGGAATCTACGGGTTTACGTGAACGCATTCCTCTCTCGGGATGGCGGTGGCTTTGGTCGGACGGACTAACCAAAAGGACTTCCCAAGTATTCCCTTAGCCCTTGCTCGACAATCCGGTGGAAGGATACTTTCATGAACAATTAACAAAAGGAAAAAATAAACTTTGTTGCACCACTTATGTGGATTTGCTAATATTTCCAGCACATGGAATTGTACTTGGGAATGAACTAATCATCCCCTATTTATAGGAGGGAGGGTGGTCGAAATTTTAGTGATATTTCAATGTGGGAAAAGACTTTTCTTGGTCACCAAGAAATCTTTAATATATCCCTTATATTCTTTTTCCCATAATTAAAATATTCCACAAAAATCCCACCTCCTCTATTATGGTGTGATTTTCGAAAAATACAGTGTGCAAGAATCCAAGATTTGGATCTTCTTGAATTTATGAGATATTCTTGTATTTCAAGAAATACATATCTTCCATAATATCTTTTCAAGAAAATCAAGAAAATCTTTCTTGCCCTCTATTTTCAAAAATTTCGAAATATCACTATGAATAACCAAGTGGGAGATTTCTTGAATTTAATGAGATAATCTTGTATTCCAAGAATACATATCTTCATTCCATAACAAAATTCAAAGAAAATCTTTCTCCCTCTTTTATCCATAATTTTCGAAAATTTAGAGGAAATATAAGCAACAATATTTATTTTATTTTAATCACCTTTTCAGTTATTGGACTATATGTTGGGCTACTCAGGGGGCCTTTAGGAGAATTAAGATTGGACCTTCTAATGGATCTTGAATATCTAATATTGAGCCACAATATAATTCAAGCCCATAAATATTAATTAATCCCACTACATAATTAATATTGCACCATCCATCTTAACCCATATTACGATCAATATGGCTCCCGGTCATTATTTCCCGTGTTTAAGATTATCTAGCCCATTAATTAATTCAAGCCACTGAAATAGCTTTCCGTTAATTAATATTTTTTGTCCTTGGTCGAGGAACGGTTCAACATTATTATCCATACCGGAAACTAATTCCACTTGCAAGATTTGGTATGATAAAACTTATGAACCTCCCAAGGGGCAAATCAAGCAAAAAAGCGTTTGCACACGATTCTTCAGATTAAATCTTAGCAATCACATGTGACCAATAATATTGCCCAAGATAAAAAGTATTGAATCTCTCCGATTAAGCTACCCATGATAAGTCAAAGCAATAGTTACCAATCCCACGTGATCCTATTTAAGGGACGAAGATTAAGAAACAACGAACCACCGAGGTCTAATTCTTCCTTGTTCGATTCAAGAATTTATCCTCCTCAGAGGTCCTATTCAAATCGATCACCATGCACTAGTGTAATCTCTTGGTCAAGACAAGCCAATCTGAGCCTTACACCTCAACCTTTCGTGATGGTTGTTCATTTCCATCTAGGTCGTGAATGGCGTACTTATAGTTACAAGGGACTGTTAATTTAATCTTCTGTGATCTGGTATCACTAAATTAACTACAGATGTAACACGTCTGAATTATTGAACAGTTATGCAAAGAAATATATATAACATTCAATCATATTTAAAGCATCAGTGATAAACAATTTATTTCAGTAAATAAGTCAGAAAATTCAGTTTCGATTATACAAAGTAAAAAGCATACTTTTCAGTATAATCCCAACAAGAGTGGCAGCTGAAGCAGTGGGATAAGTGCACCTGTCTTTTGAAGACAGAGTTTTAATTTTGAGATATTCTTTACGTTCCGGAATTTTAGAAAGAATTTGTTTTCAGTTTCTAAACCTTTTATGATGGATATTCGGTTACTTTTTAATAAAGTTGTTACCTTTTTTCTTTTTGATAAATTTATCTGTCATGGAACGTTGTTGAATGATCTCTATACAATTAACTGTGCACACCACTCACGAAATGTATCCTATAACACATCAACTGTTTCCGAGAAAAGAAAATGTTCATCAAACGTGAACGAGACACTTCTTTGGCATCTACGATTGAGTCATATAAATCCAAAGAGGATCCAAAGGTTGGTGAGAGACGGTTCACTAGGGCTTCTCCAAGATGAACCGATTCCAACCTGCGAATCATGTTTGGAGGGTAATATGACCAAGAGGGCATTTGGAGCCAAGAGGAATAGGGCCAAAGAAGTGTTAGAGATCGTTCACACAGATGTATGTGGTCCAATGTCAACCAAAGCAAGAGGAGGTTATGAGTAATTTTATTGATGATTACTCAAGGTACGGTTACATTTTCCTTTTGAAGCATGAATCTGAGACCTTTGAGAAATTCTAAGAATTTAAGGCTCAAACAGAGAATCAAAGGGAAAAAAGTATCAAGTCTCTACGATCTGATCGTGGAGGCGAATACCTCAGCGATGAGTTTTTGAACTACTTATCTGATGAAGGGATTGTATCCCAGCTCACTGCACCCGGAACCCCTCAACAAAATGGGGTTGCAGAGCGAAGAAACATAATTCTTTTGGAAATGGTTAGATCAATGATGAGTTATGCGGATCTTCCCGAGTCATTCTGGGGTCATACCTTGGAAACAGCGACTTACATTCTGAACTTGGTGCTATCCAAATCGGTTCCCAAAACTCCCAAAGAATTGTGGATCGGGCGCAAGCCAAGTATGAGACACATGAGAATTTGGGGGTGTCCGGCCTACGTGTTGGACAAGGAAGCCGGTAAGTTGGATCCTCGATCAAAATTAAGGTTGTTTGTAGGATACCCCGAGGGAACAAAAGGGTGTATGTTCTATAGTCCCGAAGATCAAAAGGTGGTCATCAGCACCCACTTTAGATTTTTGGAAGAAGACTATATGAACCAAAGAAAACCCAGAAGTGAGATTACCTTAAATGAGCTTAGAGGGCAAACCTCGATTAACTTGTATTAGATGATATACCAAACGATACGCTTTCTGGCAAGAGCCTCGTCAGAAGTGGGAGGGTTGTTAGACAGACCCGAGAGATTCATGGGAATAGGAGAGTCCTCGGACTTGATTCCCTGACAGTCGAATCGCACCCATGGACATATGACGAGGCACTCCAAGATAAGGATGCGATTTTTGGCAAAACAAAGAATGAAAAGCCGAAGTGGGTTCTATGTTTCATAATAGAGTGTGGGAGCTAGTCGAACCACTTAATGGGGTCAAACCCATTAGATGCAAGTGGGTATATAAGAGGAAAAGAGGACCGGACGGGAAGGTTGAAACCTTTAAAGCAAGACTAGTGGCGAAATGTTATACTCAGAAAGAAGGGATCGATTATGAGGAAACTTTTTTCTCCCGTAGCCATGCTTAAGTCCATCCAGATTCTCTTTATCGATTCTTTGCGCACAATTCGACTTTAAAATCTGCAAATGGATGTCAAGACGACTTTTCCTTAACGGAAGTCTTGATGAAGAGATCTATATGCAACAACCCCAAGGTTTCCTTGAAACAGGCCAAGAACACCTAGTTTGTAAGCTCAAGAGGTCCATTTACGGACTCAAACAAGCATCCAGAGCTTGGAACCAAAGTTTTGATCATGTAATAAAGTCTTATGGGTTTGATCAAAACGAGTTTGAAAGTTGTGTGTATAAAAAGCGTGTCGGAACTGCATTGGTATTCTTAGTCTTCGTCGTAGATGACATTGTGATCATCGAAACGATGTGAAGGTGTGATCGGACGTAAGGGCATGGTTTTCAAAAACAGTTTGATATGAAAGACTTAGGGAAAGCGGACACATCCTTGGGATCAAGATCACTTTCGAGATCGCAAGAAAAGGATGATCGGGTTATCGCAAGTTTCATACATAGACAATTGCCTTTGTAACGCTTCAAAGATGCAAGATTCCAAGAAAGGATTCGTACCTTTTCGGACTTGGAATCCATCTATCCAAGAAAATGTCCCCTAAGACGCAAAAAGGAGATAGATGACATGAAAGACATTCCTTGTGGTTCTACCGTCGGAACCTTATGTATGCAATGTCGTATGCGAGACCCGGATATCGCTTTTACGTAGTATGCACGGTAGCAAGATATCAAAGTAACCCAGGAAAAGCATTGACTGACGATTAAAAACATTCTCGAAGTGTCCGAAAAGAACTCGGGATAGAATGTTGATTTATCGATCGAGATACTCCAATCCCCATCCCGCCACACGGACTCGGTTTCCAATCGATTTAGATTCCGTAAATTATCTTTTCCTCGATTAGTGTGTTTCCATTTGGGAAGTGTAGCCATCAAATGGACGAAGTGTGAAGCGTAAATGCATCAACGACACAACCATGGAAGTCGGGTAAGTAGTCGCTTGAAGCGTTGAAAGAACCGATTGGGCTCTAGATCTTCTTAGTGGACTTGGATGGTGTTCTGAATTTGTCTAACAATATCTGCTAGGGGCAGTTGCAAATTCAAGAGAACCAAGAGTCCACGATTCAAATAAGCACACTAAAGGAAAGACATCCTATACGAGAAATCGTTAAGAGAGGAGATATAGATGTGGCAAAGATAGCGTCTGAGGACAGCCTAGCAGATCCATTTACAAAGAGTCTGCCTCTGAATACATTCGAGAGACATGTGGGTGGAATGGGTGTCAAGACCGTTGCCAATCTGCTTTGAGTATAAGTGGGAGAAATTATTAGGTTCGTGTAGGTGACATTAGATGTCACGGACTACGCGAGACATGTTGTAGTATACTTAAAAACAGACTTTGAGTATAAGTGGGAGATTGTTGGGATTATACTGAAAAGTATGCTTTTTACTTTGTATAATCGAAACTGAATTTTCAGACTTATTTACTGAAATAAATTGTTTATCACTGATGCTTTAAATATGATTGAATGTTACATATATTTACTGCATAACTGTTCAATAATTCGTACGTGTTACATTGTAGTTAATTTAGTGATACCAGATCACATAAGATTAAATTAACAGTCCCTTGTAACTAAAAGTACGCCATTCACGACCTAGATGAAATTGAACAACCCATCGCGAAAGGTTGAGGTGTAAGGCTCAGATTGGTTTGTCTTGACCAAGAGATTACACTAGTGTATGACTGATGCACTAAATAGGACCTACAGGAGGATAAATTCTTCAGAACTGAACAAGGGAGAATTAGACCTCAGTGGTTCGTTATTTCTTAACCTCCGTCCCTTAAATAGGATCATGTGGGATTGGTAACTATTTCTTTGACTTATCATGGGTAGCGAATCAAAGAGATTCAATACTTTTTATCTTGGGCAATATTATTGGTCACATGTGATTGCTAAGATTTAATACGAAGAATCGTGTGCAAGTACGCTTGTTTGATTTGCCCCCTTGGGAGGTTCATAAGCTTTATCATACCAAATCTTGCAAGTGGAATTAGTTTCCGGTATGGATAATAATGTTGAACCGTTCCTCGACCAAGGATAAAAGATGTTAATTAATGGAAAGCTATTTCAGTGGCTTGAATTAATTAATGGGCTAGATAATCTTAAACACGGGAAATAATGACCGGGAGCCATATTGACTGTAATATGGGTTAAGATGGATAGTGCAATATTAATTATGTAGTGGGATTAATTAATATTTATGGGCTTGAATTATATTGTGGCTCAATATTAGATATTCAAGGTCCATTAGAAGGTCCAATCTTATTTCTCCTAAAGGCCCCCTGAGTAGCCCAACATATAGCCCAATAACTGAAAAAAGGTGATTAAAATAAAATAAATATTGTTGCTTATTTTTCCTAATATTTTCAAAATTTATGGATAAAAGAGGGAGAAAGATTTTCTTTGAATTTTGTTATGGAATGAAGATATGTATTCTTGGAATACAAGATTATCTCATTAAATTCAAGAAATCTCCCACTTGGTTATTCATGAGGATATTTCAAAATTTTTGAATATAATGGGCAAGAAAGATTTTCTTGATTTTCTTGAAAAGATATTATGGAAGATATGTATTTCTTGAAATACAAGAATATCTCATAAATTCAAGAAGATCCAAATCTTGGATTCTTGCATCATTTTTTTTCGAAAATAATCCATATTAAGGAGGTGGGATTTTTGTGGAATATTTTAATTATGGGAAAAAGAATATAGGAGATATATTCAAGATTTCTTGGTGATCAAGAAAAGTCTTTTCCCACATTGGTTTTCTACTGAAAAAAATCGACCACTTCTCTCCTATAAATAGGGGATGATTCTTTCATTCCCAAGTACAATTCCATGTGCTGGAAAAATTAGCAAATCCACATAAGTGGTGCAACAAAGTTTATTTTTTCCTTTTGTTAATTGTTCGACAAGTGTCCTTCCACCGGATAGTTGAACAAGGGCTAAGGGAATACTTGGAAAGTCCTTTTGGTTAGTCCGTCCAACCGAATTCACTGCCATCTCGAGAGGTACGTTCACGTAAACCCGTAGATTCCGCATGCGTAGGTTTTACGTGGCTTATTATATGCATGATATGTTGTTGCAATTATTATTTGAATTAATATAGGATTAATTCATGCTAGTAATAATTAAAGAATTAAATTTGTATTTAAATATTCACCCCGAATAGATCTGTGCAACTCATTCCCCAACAACATACAAACCATTAATGCGTGGACCTTGAAGGAGAACACCCCCCGTACGACAGTCCTTCACCTGAAACATAGAAGCAGAAAATACAACCATAACATTATTCTGCTGACATAGCTGGGAAACAGATATCAAATTTTTTGACATGGATTTTAACAAGCAATGCATCCAAAAATTTAGAGAAAGTAAATCACAAAATTCCAAATGCCCAAAGATAGAGATAAATAACTTGTTACCATTACCAACGATTTACACCATCATTACCAAAGATACGGTGTATGCAAAGGACAAGTTTGCTAAGTCGAGGTAATGTGATGTGAGGCACCCGAATCTAAGATCCACCCCGATGGAGAAGGAGCAGAGGCGTACCGTGTGTGTACAGATGGGGACGAGTACGCCGGGTCAAGTGAATGACGATACGGGTGAGAAACATGGGATCGAAATTCGAGCATCGCCTAGTAGAGTGGCTCAGATATCCACAAAGTTGACACTTTCCAAGATAGGGCCTTGGTGAATAGCCGTGTTGCTTGAGAAGGCGAGTAGTTCGGATGAGGACCGAATTGCCTCTTTGAAATCGAGGTTGATGATTCGCCATATTAACGACAAGAAGCGTGTGGGTTGCAAATGGCGTGAGGCCATCGGGTGCAAATATGTGTCATGGCGTGGACGGACCTACCTTGGGGCCAGGGGGGTCACTGGGCCCCCCTGACCCCACTTGAATTTCTTATATATATATATACACTTATAATTAAGATATATCTGTATGAGACAGTCTCATAGTAAGGCGAAGCATAAATTGTGTATTAACGCTCTAATATTTTGGAAGGATGAATATTATTTGTGTTATAGATTATACCCTATATCATGTATAAAACCATCTCATACGAATGTCTGTCTCCTTTAAACAAAGTATTATGTGCATCATGTTCAATGTACACCACTATTACTAATCCTTGTAAAAAATCAACACTCTATAAATAAAATGTTGATTTTTTTAGGAGAAAAAGGGTAACAAAATAGAGAAAGAATATGTATAATTCACATTTTCAATATACATATAAATGTATTCGACTCTGTTAATATAAAGATGTTTAGTCCAAATAATTTTCGAAAATATATAAAAATTCTAAAGTGCATTTAGCTACACTATGTTATAAATTGGGCCCCCCTCGGTAAAATTTCTGGGTCCGTCCCTTGTCGCGGGAGGCGGGTGGGAAGTCGTCGGTTGCGGGAGTTGCAGTGAGCACCGGATGAAGGCTGTGAGGGTTTAGGCTACAAGCGAGAGAAAGTTGAGGGATTGCAGAGAATCACGTAAGGCTATGATTGGGGCATGAGATTTGGAAAGTAATTAAGGTGAGTGATTTCAGCAATTGAAAAAGGAATGAAGACTTCAATAATCACAGTGAGTGATTTCAGCAACCGCAAAAAAAAGGAATTAAATGAGAAGACTGAGTCACTTCTTAAAAAAATATAAGGATCGAATTTTGTGGCTTTTGCCAATTAGGCTCTGGTTACCATTTCATCTCAATAAATTACAATAGTTCCTTAAGATAATCAATTATAATAATTCCTTCTACTACCGGACACATGATAATATCATTTCATCTCGCTGTAGACCGAAATCGCAATCACCACAAAAGGGGGACCACCACCCCACAAGAGGTGGACCACCACAAGAGAAAATAAATATTTCCTCTCCGTGTCTCGAACCCGAAATCTCAAGGACTCAAGTGATGGAACTCTAACCACTTGAGTTATCCAAATATCATGCATTACACCCTCTGCCAAATGCAATCCATCGTCATAGGTATAAATTATAATTTAATACTAACCATGCCCACATTGCCAAGTTGCTATTATTATATTATTATATATATTAATACGAACAATTGATTCATTAACGAATATTATATTAATAATGGGCCAGCCGCCAGTCTATTAAGCAAATTATATGTAAGCCATTATATACATATACACTTGCAGGCGCAGCAACAAGTAGGAAAAACAAAATAGAACACTAATATTGCCTAAAGAATATGAGTCTTATTTGCCATTAATCACCACTATTTTCAATTTCTAGTGATCAAAAGACAATAATGTTAGATTGAAACCATCAATTTCTAATTTTTTATCTAAACTTAGAAAATTTTGGAGAAATGCCCAAATAAATTTACTCCAAAAAGGCAAAAACGAGCACGAAGAAATCTCTGCAAACCTCTTATCTCTTAGTTCATTTCAATCGAGCAAAAAAAGGTCATAGAACACCGAATACCAAGTCACCGACCAACATCGTGCCCTTCTTTCTCAATTTTCGTTCACGCCGCAGAAGAGATGAGGGTTTGCTTGTTTTGGGAATTGAGAGAATACTGGATCGTTTCTTTAATTTTAATAAAAAATAATTTTGAATTTTTTTAAGGGTATATATTGTATTTCATGTCAAATTTTGAGGTGGGACACTTACCCTGCCAGGACCAGGCGTGTGTCCACCCCTGAGTATGTTGGATACCATTGTCCATGCAACCATGCAATTAATGCACAATTAATATTATTCAATTAAAATAATTATACAATCATATCATATTAGTTGATTTTACTAAATACTACTCCCTCTGTCCCGGAATAACATGCACTCTTATTCGGGCACAGAAACTAAGAAAACTTGCTTTATTGGTGTTATTTAAATCAATTATAATGATATTGTGGGTGTCTAAGTTTTAAGTGTATTGTTATTTTAAGAAATATGCACATTATTGCGGGACGGTCAAAAAAGGAAATTGTACACGTTATTGCGGGACGGATGGAGTATAATTAAAGTTGCACAATTAATTTGCACAAATCACAATCAATATTAACACATATACACTTAAATATGATGCACTTTATGCGGCCAAGTGGTACCAGGAACTATAATATACTCCTACTTAAACCTAGAGGCCCATCAGCCCATGGTTGGGAGAATCTATAATCTTTGGACCAGAACCAGGTAAGACGAGTCAGTTGATTGCTTTCCTCTACAATCGACCACCCGCCATAAAAAATGGGCTAAATTTTATATTAACAGTTGATTGTGAATTTGTATATCCTTAACTTAAAAAGAGTATTGATATAAAGTAATATATTATCCGATACGTCATAAATATAGTTGACATAAATTTTTATCCTCCTTTATATACTAATAATTGATTGAGATTTATTCTTAATATAATTTTTTTAATTAAACATAAAAAAAAATTGTGTAAATTTGTAGGGATATCAGTTGATAAGGAAAAAAAAACAATCATTATGAGATGATATTTGTGGATGACATAGAGTATTTCGAGGGAATTTGTATATTTAAACCTCCCACAAATTCTTCATGGTAGGAGTGGTAATCCCAAATCAAAAAAGAAATAATATGTAAATTGCCGAGTTAGTATTTAGGTTTATCTTATCGAGTGGTTCTCTTGTGCACCCAAGTGAACCCTGCACTCATGCAACAGAATGACTCATTTAAAAAAAATACTTGACCCATTGAATATATTAAATATGTTATGTGGATACATGGGTAGGATTGAAGCGAGTGCAAGTTGCACACGAGACTTTGTCTAATCTCATGATACTATTGTTATTATTATATTAATACAATAAGGGCACAAATTGCTGGTATTGTGTTTTGTTTGTGACAGCTTGTTTAGCTCGAAAAGAATAAATTCAATTGTATATATGACTTATTATATATTATCGTGTACATGTAATCTACTAATTTAAATTCTACTTTTAAATGTACTTTTTTTTTAATTGAGTCATATTATGTTGACATGAAATTTTTCGTATTCGTGTTTGTGTTGTGTCAGCACAATTTCTTATTGTATCACGTTCCTGTTTAGTCTTATCATATCAATATTACGCTGACACAATTATATGTTTAAGGAGGGGAGCGGGTGTGCGGTTGTCCAACTTGGATTCTAAAAAAAATTAATACATGTAGAAAAATTATTGTTTATACATAATGAGAACTGGATTAAGGCAATGAACACTGAAATTGAGGCACTTGAGAGAACTAATACTTGGTATGTTGTTCCTTTACCAAAAGATAAGCATTGCATAGGGAGTAAATGGGTTTATAAGGTAAAATATAAACCAGATGGCAGCATAGAAAGGTATAAAGCAAGATTAGTTGCTAAAGGATACACACAAGAGGAGGGAATTGACTATTTTGACACCTTTTCTCCTGTAGCCAAGATCACAACTGTAAGAATTTTACTTTCTATTGCTATTGCTAAAAATTGGAACATTCATCAATGTGATGTGAACAATGCATTCTTGCATGGTGATTTAGTTGAAGAAGTTTACATGTCACCACCTCTTGGTTATAAGGTTCCTGTTGATCATGTTTGCAAGTTGAACAAAAGTTTATATGGCCTCAAACAGGCTTCTAAACAGTGGTTTTCTAAACTTTCTGAAACTCTCATTTCTATTGATTTTGTTCAATCAAAAGCAGACACTTCCCTGTTTACTAAAAGTTCAGGAAGTGATTTTACTGTGTTACTATGCTATGTGGATGACATTATTCTTACTGACACAAGTTTATCTCAAATTAATTCAGTGAAGTCCTTTCTACATGCTAAGTTCACTATAAAGGACATTTGTGTCTTGAAATACATATTGGGAATTGAAATAGCTAGGAATGAAAAAGGCCTCCAGCTTTGTCAAAGAAAATATGTTCTTGACTTGCTTACACATACTGGTTATCTTGGATGCAAACCTGCAACAACACCCATGGATCCTAATCACAAGTTTGTAAGTACTTCTCCATTACTCTCTAATCCATCTGAGTACAGGAAGATTGTGGGTAAACTTCTATACCTTACCATCACAAGGCCTGACATTTCCTATGCAGTCCAAACATTGACTCAATACATGAGTAATCCAAATGAAAGCCATATGCAGGCTGTTCACAGACTTCTGAGGTATTTAAAGTCCACTATTGGACAAGGCTTGTTTTATCCCTCTAACAATTGTTTCAAGTTGCAGGGATTCACTGATAGTGACTGGGCAAGGTGTGAAGAAACCAGAAAGAGCATTACAGGCTATGCCATTTACTTGGGAGAATCACTCATTTCATGGAAATCCAAGAAACAAAGTACTGTTAGCAAATCCTCCACTGAAGCAGAGTACAGGGCTATGTGTTCTACCACTTGTGAAATTCAATGGATCCTATACATACTTCAAGACCTCAAGATACCACACCCTCAACCAGTCAACTAGGCTTGGCAGCGGGGCGGGGATGGGGATTTTTTTTCCCCCGAGGGCGGGGCCGGACTGGGGCCGGGGTTAGCATTCCCAGCCCCGTTCCCCGGCGGGGAACCGAGTTTTTTTATTTAAATTAATATATATATTATATTATATATGTAAATATATATATATGTAAATAAATAATAGGCAAAAAAATCTAAACCCTAATCTCACTCTCGCGCTCTGCTGTGCAGCGCAGCAGTCCCCCCCTCTTCCTCATTCTTCATTCACCATCACTCTGAGTTCAGCCGTCCCTCTCCGCAGCAGTTCACCATCATTCTTCATTCACCATTACTCCGCCACGCAAGCCCCGCCAGGCCGCCACCCGACGGCCATCACAAGCCACTCGTCGGCCGCCACTCGAAGAAAGGTATGCTTGATTATTTTTCAATTTAATTGTTGCGTCTCTTTTGCTGCTAATTCTTCACGGTGTTTTCAATTTTTGATGAATGGATTTTCAATTTAACTGTTATGTATGTTTTCTTTCTTTTTTGATGAATGTATTTTCAATTTTTGTGGTATGTACAGTGATTAGGGCCGATTATTTATTATCATTGTAAAAAGGGGAGTAGCAAAGGGTTAGATTAAGAGGAAGCGAAATGGGGAACTTATTTCTGTTTTAAAGATTATAAATGAGTTACATGGATATCTGCAGAGTAATTTCTTTTTAAAAGTTGCAATTTCTGGTGACTGGGATTAATTTGCCTATCCTTGAATTCAATTTCTTTTTAAAAGTTTTACTTTGATTATGATTTTTCCTTTAATGGCGTGAAGGAATTTAGTGAACATACTAGAAAGAACATGCTTGAAGTGAAACAGATTGTGGAATAGATTTTTTTAGGGATTTAATTAAATTTATTTCCTAATTCAACAACTTCTTGCTAGTTCATTGAATAGCTCAATTATTCATTAATTATTTTTCTAATTAGAAATTTTTATAGGAAAGAAATTTATTATTGAATGTGTTCTCGACTTATTAAATTTGTCTATATATCTATTGCTCTTTTTTAAATTTTAATTTGGGATTAACTATTTTTTAATAATAGGTGATATGTCAACTTCCAATGTGCCTACTGAAGACTCTTTGTGTAATCCTGCACCTAGCTCTCAACAACCAAATGATGATACTCCAATAACCATGTCGGAGGATGAGATTCCAACACCAAATGATTCAAATCAAATAAATTGTACGGATGAAAGTGAATACGCTTTGTCATTAGCAAATAAAAAAGGCTTGTCATCAATAGCGTGGAATCATTACAAGAGACTAAAGATTAATGGTGAGTGGAAGGCGATATGTCATTATTGTAAAAAAAAAGCTTGGAGGAGATACAAAGAATGGGACGAGGCACTTGCACGATAATTTCAATATATGCCCATTGAGAAAGACAAGAGACATAAAGCAATCAATTTTGAGGTCCAAGAAAGATGGCGAGGGAAAATTTGGTTTGGGGACTTACACATTTAATGAAGAGATAGTAAGAAAAGAAATGGCCTCTATGATCATCTTGCATGAGTACCCCTTGAACATCGTGGAACATTTTGGCTTTCGAAGGTTTGTGAATTCTCTTCAACCACTATTTAAAGTGGTTTCTCAAAATACGGTGAAGAGCGACATAATGAAAATTTATGATTTTGAGAAAAACAAGATAAAGAGGGCTTTTGATAAGAGCATGAGTAGATTTGCCATCACAACGGACATGTGGACAGCAAGCAACCAAAAGAAAGGATACATGGTTGTTACAACGCATTTTATTGATGAATCTTGGAAGCTCCAAAGTCGAATTGTCAGGTAATTATATTTTTATACTTTGTTAATCTTGTTTGTTTGCAATTCATGATTATTTGTTTTTGTTATTAACATATTATAATTTACTTTAGGTTTATCTATGTTCCATGCCCGCATACATCTGAAGTTATTTGTGATGCTCTTGTTGATTGCTTGATTGATTGGAATCTTGATCATAAGATGTCGACATTGACATTAGATAATTGTTCAACTAATGATGCTATGATCAATGATAATTTGAAGAAATTGGATAAAAATGATCTTTGGTTGGATGGCTCGTTATTGCATATGCGATGTTGTGCTCATATTCTGAACTTAATTGTTAAAGATGGTTTGAATGTTATTGGTGATGGTATTGGTAGCATTCGTTCTAGTGTTGCTTTTTGGGTAGCCACACCTAAAATATGTGAGAAGTTTGAAGAGATTGCTAAACTAGTGAAAGTTTCAACCTCTAGGAAATTGATGTTAGATTGCAAGACAAGATGGAATTCTACTTTTAAAATGCTTGATGTTGCTATTGGTTATAAGAGTGTCTTTAACCGATTGGCAAAAAAGAAGCCTCTTTATAAAAGTCTTCCAACTGAGAAAGATTGGGAAAATGCTAAGGTAATTTGTGATAAATTGAAGTTGTTTAATACTGTGACTGAGTTGTTTTCGGGGACTGAATATCCTATTGCAAATCTATATTTCCCCAAAATTTGTGAAATTAGATTGGCTTTGAGGAAGTGGCTTAATTCTGAGAATTCCACCATTGTGGATATGGCAAAAAAGATGTTAGAAAAGTTTGAAAAATATTGGTCTCATATTAATGGTATTATGGGTGTTGCAACTGTTTTGGATCCTAGATATAAGCTTAAATTGTTGGGCTATTATTTCCCTCTTCTTTATAATAATATAGATGCTAAGACGGAGATTGAAAGGATTAAAAGGATTTGTGTTGATTTGGTGAATGAGTACACATTGAAATCAAAAGCTAGTGGAGTTAGTGCTTCTCTTCAGTCTACAGCGTCTTCATCCATGAGCCTTGATGATGTAGATCCAATGAGCAATTATGACAAGTTTGTTGCCTCTGAATATGATCAAGATAGTGTAAAAACTGAATTGGATTATTATTTGGAAGAGCCTGTAATACCAAGAAAGATCGATTTTGATATACTAAGTTGGTGGAAGAATGCACTCAAATATCCTACTTTGCAATTGGTTGCTAGAGATGTTTTGGCAATTCCTATCTCTACAGTGGCTTCTGAGTCGGCTTTTAGTACAGGTGGGAGGTTTGTGACCCCACATCGTAGTAGACTTCACCATGACACTTTAGAAACTTTGATGTGTTCACAAGATTGGCTTTGGGCTGAAGCAAAAGGTATTTAATTTACGTAAATATGTGTTATGTTTTCTAATTTCCAAGTTCTAAAAATTCTAATAATCATTTTTGGTATTTTAGAGATTGGAGCAACTACTCGTTCGCAATATTCCACACTTCTTGATGATGTTGATAATGAGTTGGGCGAGGTATTAATTTATTTATTTTATAATTACTTCACTCTAAGTATTTAATATTTATTGTGATAATAGTTTACTAATATATATAATATTAAAATTATTTATGTTTTTAAGGAGGAGCTTGATATGGATGCTCGTGAAACAGAGATTTGAAGGTACTTAATTATGGAAGAGACGAGAGAACAAACGAGATGAACAATGAACTATTTTTTTTTTTTTTAATATTGTATGCTTAAATTTATATTTCGGATTTTTGTTGATGTTGAACTATTTTTAATTTTTTGTTGTTGACATGTTAAATTTGTACTTTGAATTTGTGTACTTTTGTATTAAAATTGTGAAAAAAAAAAAAAAAAAAAAAAAATTCTCGAATCCTCATGGATGAAAAATCCCCGTGGGCGGGAACGGGCCGGTTTATTCCCCGAATGCTTGGCGGGGATGGGGAGTTGTTCCCCGGCCCCGCCCCTCCCCGTTGCCAAGCCTACAGTCAACCTCTTCACAGATAGCAGATCTGCCTACTGTTGAGATTATACTGGAAAGTATGCTTTTACTTTGTATAATCAAAACTGAATTTCGGACTTATTTACTGAAATAAATTGTTTATCACTGATGCTTTAAATATCATCGAATGTTACATATATTTACTGCATAATTGTTCAATAAATAGTACGTGTTACATTGTAGTTAATTTAATGATACCAGATCACAGAAGATTAAATTAACAGTCCCTTGTAACTAAAAGTACACCATTCACGGCCTAGATGGAAATGAACAATCCATCGTGAAAGGTTGAAGTGTAAGGCTCAGATTGGTTTGTCTTGACCAAGAGATTACACTAGTGCATGACTGATGCATTAAAGAGGACCTACAGGAGGACAAATTCTCCAGAACTGAACTAGGAAGAATTAGACCTCAGTGGTTAGTTATTTCTTAATCTTCGTCCCTTAAATAGGATTGTTTGTGGTTAGTAACTATTGCTTTGACTTATTACGTGTAGAGAATAGGAGATTCAATACTTTATATCTTGGGCAATATTATTGGTCACATGCGATTGCTAAGATTTAATACGGAGAATCGTGTGCAAGTACGCTTGTTCGATTTGCCCCCTTGGGAGGTTCATAAGATTTATCATACCAAATCTTGCAAGTGGAATTTGTTTCCGGTATGGATAATAATGTTGAACCGTTCCTTAACCAAGGATACAAGATATTAATTAATGAAAAGCTATTTCAGTGGCTTGAATTAATTAATGGGCTAGATAATCTTAAACACGGGAAATAATAACCGGGAGCCATATTAACTGTAATATGGGTTAAGATGGATAGTGCAATATTAATTATGTAGTAGGATTAATTAATATTTATGGACTTGAATAATATTGTGGCTCAATATTGATAATTCAAGATCCATTGGAAGGTTCAATCTTAATACTCCTAAAGGCCCCTCAAGTAGCCCAACATAAAGTCCAATAACTGAAAAAGGTGTTTAAAAATAAAATAAATATTTGTTGCTCATTTTTTTCTATTTTTTGAAAATCATAAATAAAAGAGGGAGAAAGATTTTCTTTGAATTTTGTTATGGAATGAAGATATGTATTCTTGGAATACAAGATTATCTCATTAAATTCAAGAAATCTCCCACTTGGTTATTTATGGTGAGATTTTCGAAATTTTCAAAGAATAAGGGAAAGAAAGATTTTCTTGATTTTCTTGAAAAAATATTATGGAAGATATGTATTTCTTGAAATACAAGTATATCTCATAAATTCAAGAAGATCCAAATCTTGGAATCTTGGTCCTTATTTTTTTTCGAAAATTCCATAACAAGAGGAGTTGGAATTTTTTGTGGAATATTTTAATTATGGAGAAAAGAATATATGAGATATATTCAAGATTTCTTGGAGATCAAGAAAAAGATTTTCCCATATTATTTTATCACAAGAATTCGACCAACACCCTCTATAAATAGGGTATGAGTGTTTCATTCCCAAGTACAATTCCATGTGCAGGAAAAATTAGTAAATCCACAAAGGTGGTGCAACAAATTTTTATTTTCCCTTTTGTTAATTGTTCGCGAGTTTCCTTCCACCGGATTGACGAGCAAGGACTAGGGAATACTTGGGAAGACTTTTTGGTGTGTTCTTATCAACGACCATTGCCACTCCAAGAGTTTAGTTCACGTAAACCCGTAGCAATTCCGCATGCGTAGGATTTATGTGAACTGTTTATATGCATGATTTGTTGTTGTATTATTATTTGAATTAATATATGATTAATTCATGCTAGTAATAATTGTTAGAATTAAATTTGTATTTAAATATTCATCCCGAATAGATCCGTGCAAATAATTCCCCAACAACTAGTATCAGAGCCTCGGTTTCGGGCTCTGAATTTTAAATTGTAATTTAATTCATTTTCATTAAATTTGTAATTGGATAATAGAATTGCTAGATCTTTTTTGCAGGTATCCAATTGTCATGGAATTTAATGTGTTTATTTATGCATGCATATAAATTGTGGTTTTAAATTCGATTTGTTTGAATTCGTTTTGCCTCTTGAGAAAATCCACGAGTAGATTAAGATTTGTTTGATTTGATCAATGTAATAGACTAGTCTAGATCTAGGTTTATTTATTTTTGTAAATAAATTGAAACTGGACCGTGAGCCAAGACGAAGACGATGAATTAAAGACGAATGGATCCGAAACCGGGCGGGGGCACGCCCGGGCGTGGGGCGAGGCCGAGGGCCGAAAGCGCTGGATCGCGGCCGATCAAGACATCGGCGCTAAAAGACCGCGGCGCGACGGGGCAGCAGACGCTGGGCGGAGGCACGCCAGGATGCAAAAGAGGCGGGCGGGAGGCAAAGACGCGAGGTGGATCGGCATAAATTAAGCGCCCGACAGGCGGCGCCAAGACCGAATACACGGCGCCTATCGAGATCCGCCGAGGGCTACCGAGCGTGACACGCTCAGCCAGGCGACGTGCACCGGGCTCTTAGGCCGCATGCACGGACGGCACTCGACACGGCCGGGGGAGTGCTAGGCGGGCACTCGACCCGTGAGCTGGTCGATGACGTGGCTTGACAAGGTGTTTTTTTTAAGACGGTCAAGTGGGAGCTTTTCGAGACGAACGATGAAGGCTATGAAGACGATTTCTCAAGATCAAGACATGACAAAAATTAACCATGACAATTGGATATATGTGCCCAATATGTTTAATTTTTTGTTTTGATGTTATGCATTATTTTATGCTTATTTAAATTGTGTTTAAATTTGCGATGCATGAGAAAAAGTTTTGAAAAATCTCACTTTCGAAAATTACTAAGTATGCTTAAACAATTAATTGACAATTTTATTCCGGATAATAAAATTGAATTAATTTTGACCTCCATGATTTATTTATTTGTGAATTCTTTTGGAGAAATTCCCCCCACGGGACGGTCAAAAGATAGTTTTCACATGAATAAATTCCAAATGGATGATTGTGGATTATTACTAGTGGCGACGATGATCCTCCCCACGAGGCTCGTTCAAAGCGAAATAATAATTATGTATTTAATCATGGTTATTACTTAGGTATAAAATTGATATGCATATACTTCCCCGAAGTCCCTGTCAATTTTATATTGGTCAAGTGAGAGCCAATTATTAATCTGGATATTAAAGGATTGCAACTGTTCTTGTTTGTAACCTGCTTGAATGTGTTTAAATAATGACCCATAATGACCCACCCCATGTGGCTTATTTAAACTGTTTTGAGATGTTGGCTGATGCATGTTCATATTTTTTTGAGATTTTAATATGAAACATTTGATCGAATTTTGTGATATATTTGTGCTTATGCATATTATTATTTATTTCAGTTCATCATGTCGCAACCTTTTAATCCACTATTCAATATACTTAAAGACAATTTGCTTATTGGTGAAAACTATTTTGATTGGATATACAAACTAAAACCTGTCTTAGCCGCATCACCTTCCAAATGGGTACTTGATACACCAAAACCCGAAAAACCAGCTAAGGACGCCGGAATATGGGACAAAATGCTATATGGTGAATGGGAGCTGGCAAATGAATTGATGAAGGATACAATTATGGCACATCTGTCAGATGCGTTGAAACGTCTTCATCATAAATATGAGTCAGCTGTAGACATCTTACAGAATCTCGAAACGATGTTCGCACATCAAACCCATATGGCAATCCAAAGTGTGAAGCAAGAAATTGCTGAATTAAAAATGGAAAAAGGGACGACTGCAGCGCAGCACGTTCTTAGGGTTATGGTGCTATTTGAGGAGCTTGAGATCCTCGGCGAAAAATATGATTTCAAGACTAAGATTGATTTCATTCTCCAATCCTTACCAAAGAGCTATAATCACCACTATCTTGAGTATCTATTGGAAGATCTATATTTTACAGTGGATGATCTTGTAAATGCTCTCACTTTGGTTGAAAGGGAAAGGGAGCGCGAGGAAAAGAACTTGAGAAAACAGAAATCTTCTTTTCATCCTAGGTCAAGTGGTGATAAGGATGATGAAAAGAGAAGAAAGTTGAACCAAGCAGACTCAACATCAAATAAGAGCATGGAATCAAGCATGAGGAAAGTTTTGGAAAGCGGCGGAGTAGGACGCTCGAGGTCAGCCTGTTCCAAACCCAAAAGGAATGGAAAGAAAGGTAATTCTCACGCACTAGTTGTTGAAACTTGCTTAGCGGCGTATGACTTCCATTTATGGGTGGTGGATACAGGATCCACTGATCATGTTTGTTTCACTTTACAGGGGTTCAAGCGGACCCGGCAACTTAGTGAGAGTGAGATCCTCATCACACTGGGCAATGCTACGAGTGTGGCAGCTGAAGCAGTGGGAGAAGTGCACCTGTCTTTTGAAGACAGAGTTTAATTTTAAGAGATGTTCTTTACGTTCCGAATTTTAGAAAGAATTTAATTTCAGTTTTCTAAACTTTACCTTGATGGATATTCGGTTACTTTTAATAAAGTTGTTACCATTTCTCTTTATGATAAAATTATCTGTCATGGAACGTTGTCGAATAATCTCTATACAATTAACTGTGCACACCACTCACGAAATGCATCCTATAACACATCAACTGTTTCCTAGAAAAGAAAACGTTCATCAGACGTGAACGAGACACTTCTATGGCATCTAAGATTGGGACATATTAATCCAAAGAGGATCCAAAGGTTGGTGATGTTGGGATTATACTGGAAAGTATGTTTTTACTTTGTATAATCAAAACTGAATTTCGGACTTATTTACTGAAATAAATTGTTTATCACTGATGCTTTAAATATTATCGAATGTTACATATATTTACTGCATAACTGTTCAATAAGTCGTATGTGTTACATTGTAGTTAATTTAGTGATACCAGATCACAGAAGATTAAATTAACAAATTCCTTGTAACTAAAAAGTACGCCATTCACGACCTAGATGGAAATGAACAACCCATCGTGAAAGGTTGAAGTGTAAGGCTCAGATTGGCTTGTCTTGACCAAGAGATTACACTAGTGCATGACTGATGCACTGAATAGGACCTACAGGAGGATAAATTCTTCAGAACTGAATAAGGAAGAATTAGACCTCAGTGGTTCGTTATTTCTTAATCTTCGTTCCTTTAATAGGATCACGTGTGATTGGTAACTATTGCTTTGCTTATCATGGGTAGTGAATCAAGGAGATTCAATACTTTTTATCTTGGGCAATATTATTGGTCACATGTGATTGCTAAGTTTTAATACGAAGAATCGTTAATAAAATGCGCTTGTTTGATTTGCCCCTTGGGAGGTTCATAAGCTTTATCATACCAAATCTTGCAAGTGGAATTAGTTTCCTATTATGGATAATAATGTTGAACCGCTTCCTTGACTAAGGACAAAAGATATTAATTAATGGAAAGCTATTTCAAAGGGCTTGAATTAATTAATGGGCTAGATAATCTTAAACACGGGAAATAATAACCGGAGCCATATTGATCGTAATATGGGTTAAGATGGATAATCTAATGCAATATTAATTATGTAGTGGGATTAATTAATATTTATGGGCTTGAATAATATTGTGGCTCAATATTGATAATTCAAGATCCATTGGAAGGTCCAATCTTAATTCTCCTAAAGACCCCTGAGTAGCCCAACATGCGAAATCCAATAACCTAAAAAATGTGTTTAAAATAAAATAAATATTGTTGCTTATTTTTCCTAATTATTTTCGAAATTTATAGATAAAAGGGGAGAAAGATTTTCTTTGAATTTTGTTATGGAATGAAGATATGTATTCTTGGAATACAAGATTATCTCATTAAATTCAAGAAATCTCCCACTTGGTTATTTATAAAGAAAATTTCGAAATTTTTGAAAGATAAAGGGCAAGAAAGATTTTCTTGAAAAGATATTATGGAAGATATGTATTTCTTGAAATACAAGAATATCTCATAAATTCAAGAAGATCCAAATCTTGGATTCTTGCCTATAATTTCGAAAATATCCCATAACAAAGAGTAGGTGGGATTTTGTGGAATATTATAATTATGGGAAAAAGAATATATGAGATATATTCAAGATTTCTTGGAGATCAAGAAAAGATTTTCCCACATTATTTTTTACCCAAAATTTCGTCCACCACCCTCTATAAATAGGGGATGAATGTTTCATTCCCAAAGAACATTTAAAATTGGTTTTTCGGAAAAATATCAGCGTCGATAAAATATCAAATATTTTGAAACGTCGACAGATTGTATTTTTTTTGAAAAACGTCAATTGTGAGTAGTGTACAATTCCATGTGCTGGAAAAATTAGTAAATCCACAAAAGTGGTGCAACATAATTTATTTTTCCTTTTGTTAATTGTTCACAAGTGTCCTTCCACCGGATAGTCGAACAAGGGCTAAGGGAATACTTGGAAAGTTCTTTTGGTTAGTCTAATCAGCCAGATCACTGCCATCCCAAGAGATACATTCACGTAAACTCGTAGAATTCCGCATGCGTAGGATTTACGTGATTTAATTATATGCATGATATGTTGTTGAATTATTATTTGAATTAATATAGGATTAATTCATGCTAGTAATAATTATAAGAATTAAATTTGTATTTAAATATTCACCCCGAATAGATCTGTGCAACTTATTCCCCAACAACTGGTATCAGAGCCACGGTTTCGGGCTCTGAATTTTTTAAATTGTAATTTAATTCTCTGACATTAAATTTGAAATTGAATAGTAGAATTGCTAGATCTATTTTGTAGGTATCCAATTGTCATGGAATTTAATGTGTTTATTTATGCATGCATATAAATTGAGGGCGCCGAGAGACGCAAGGGATCGCCGAGGTTCACGGGCGAGGGGGTTAGCGAAGCTTCACACAGCGATGGATCTTGTGTGATTCTGTATCGCCGGAGAGGAGCTGCGGACCCTACCGAGGCGTCTTGAGGCGCGGGCGGCGACGCCTGCCGAGCCCTGCCGAGGCTGAACTTTGCCAAGTGGCCGGCCGGATGCGGGCGTGCATCCCGGCTGCGAGCTACTTGGCGTGGCGTTTCGAGACGGAGTATTTTTTTTCGAGACGATCGAGTGGGAGAAATTCAAGACGGTGTTTCTTCAAGATCAAGCCAAGAAAAATCAAACCATGACAATTGGATAATTTGTGCCTAATATGTTTATTTTTCTGCTTTGCTTGATTTATTATTGTGCTATCTTATGCTTTATTTAATTTGTTTAAATGTGTTTGCATGAGAGTTGCCCAATGAAAATAATGGGCAAGAAAGATTTTCTTGATTTTCTTGAAAAGATATTATGGAAGATATGTATTTCTTGAAATACAAGAATATCTTATAAATTCAAGAAGATCCAAATCTTGGATTCTTGCAAGGCATTATTTTCGAAAATTACCATAGCAAATAGAGAAGGTGGGATTTTGTGGAATATTATAATTATGGAAAAAAGAATATAAGAGATATATTCAAGATTTCTTGGTGATCAAGAAAAGTCTTTTCCCACATTGATTTTGGACCCAAAATTTCGACCATGTCCCTCTTATAAATAGGGGATGATTAGTTCATTCCCAAGTACAATTCCATGTGCTGGAAATATTAGCAAATCCACATAAGTGGTGCAAAAGAGTTTATTTTTTCCTTTTGTTAATTGTTCGCGAGTATCCTTCCACCGGATTGTCGAGCAAGGGCTAAGGGAATACTTGGGAAGTCCTTTTGGTTAGTCCGTCCGACCGAAGTCACTGCCATCCCGAGAGGTACGTTCACGTAAACCCGTAGATTCCGCATGCGTAGGTTTTACGTGGCTTTTTATATGCATGATATGTTGTTGCAATTATTATTTGAATTAATATAGGATTAATTCATGCTAGTAATAATTAATGAATTAAATTTGTATTTAAATATTCACCCCGAATAGATCTGTGCAACTCATTCCCCAACACGAAGTCCCTGTCAATTTTATATGGGTCAAGTGGGAGCCAACTATTAATCTGGATATTAAAGGTTTGTAACTGTTCTTGTTTGTAACCTGCTTGAATGTGTTTAAATAATGACCCACCCCACGTGGCTTATTTAAACTGTTTTGAGATGTTGGCTGATGCATGTTCATATTTTTTTTGAGATTTTAATATGATGCATGTGATAGAACCTTGTGATATATTTGTGCTTATGCATATTATTATTTATTTCAATTCAGCATGTCGTTACCTTTTAATCCACTATTAATATACTTAAAGTCAATACAATAAGTATGGAAACTATATTGATTGGAAACATAATTGTCCTAACTGCACAAAAGCACAAGTGGATTCTTGACACACCAAAATCAGATGAGCCAACTGACGAGTCAAAAATGCGGGACTCGTCAGATCACCTTGCGAGAGATGTCGTCATTTGAAAAATAGGTGGAGGGCAAACCCGTAAGGATTACGCCCTCAAATTTGATGGCCCATCCGAACAAACTGAAGTTCGAAAGTCTGATTATAATCTGGAGACTCGGATGAATTTGGTACTTCACTCTCTGCCCAAAAAGTTTTTGAGCATTTTGGCCTCGCTAGCTGATTTGTTGCAAGCTTTTGGTCTCGACAGAGATGGTGATGGGGCACCAAACTCAAGCTTTGACTGCAAGTGGTCCGTCTTCATCTTCTAGGCCAAGGGATGGCAAGAAGAAGAAGGTGACCAAAGGCCATAAGCAATCATACTCAACTGTTGCCAAGGGCAATGAGAAGATGGCGAATGCTGGTGGTGTCAAGGAAAATCCAAAGAGGAAGTGCTTAAGCTGCGGTGAAAGAGGACAGTGGAGGTTTGCCTGTTCCAACCCCAAAAGGGCCGGA
This sequence comes from Stenogyne calaminthoides, assembly GCA_037126765.1. Lineage (NCBI taxonomy): Eukaryota > Viridiplantae > Streptophyta > Magnoliopsida > Lamiales > Lamiaceae > Stenogyne > Stenogyne calaminthoides. The sequence continues at coordinate 41,953,444 of JBBCBC010000008.1, read as the reverse complement.
AAGAAAGGTAATTCTCACGCACTAATTGTTGAAACTTGTTTAACGGCATATACTTCTCATTCGTGGGTAGTTGATACGGGATCCACTAATCATGTTTTCTTCACGGGTTCAAACTGATCCGACAACTTAGTGACAGTGAGATCCTCATCACACTGGGCTATGCTACGAGAGTGGCAGCTGAAGCAGTGGGAGAAGTGCACCAGTCTTTTGAAGACAGAGTTCTAATTTTAAGAGATGTTCTTTATGTTCCCAGTTTTAGAAAGAATTCACTTTCAGTTTCTAAAATTATGTTAATAGACACTTAGTTTCTTCTAATAAGAATGAAATCATTTCTTGAAATGATGAGTGCATCTCATATGGGACATTGATGGAAAATCTCTATACAAATTAACTGCACACACCACTCACGAAATGCATCCTATAACACATCAATCTGCTTTTAAAAAGAAAACGTTCATCAGACGTGAACGAGACACTTCTTTGGCATCTAAGATTGGGTCATATAAATCCAAAGAGGATCCAAAGGTTGGTGAAAGACGGTTCACTGGAGTTTCTCCATGTTGAACCAATTCCAACCTGCGAATCATGTTTGGAGGGTAAAATGACCAAGAGGGCATTTGGAGCCAAGGGGAATAAAGCCAAAGAAGTGTTAGAGATCGTTCACACAGATGTATGTGGTCCAATGTCAACCAAAGCAAGAGGAGGTTATGAGTATTTTGTCACTTTTATTGATGATTACTCAAGGTACGGTTATATTTTCCTTATGAAGCATAAATCTGAGACTTTTGAGAAATTCAAAGAATTTAAGGCTCAAGCAGAGAATCATAGGGAAAAACGTATCAAGTCTCTACGATCTGATCGTGGAGGCGAATACCTCAGCGATGAGTTTTTGAACTACTTATCTGATGAAGGGATTGCATCCCAGCTCACTGCACCCAGAACCCCTCAACAAAATGGGGTTGCAGAGCGAAGAAACAGAACTCTTTTGGAAATGGTTAGATCTATGATGAGTTATGCAGATCTTCCCAAGTCGTTCTGGGGTCATGCCTTGGAAACAGCAGCTTACATTCTGAAGTTGGTGCCATCCAATCGGTTCCAAAAACTCCCAAAGAATTGTGGACCAGGCGCAAGCCTAGTATGAGACACATGAGAATTTGGGGGTGTCCGGCTTACGTGTTGGACAAGGAAGCCGGTAAATTGGATCCTCGATCAGAATTAAGGTTGTTTGTAGGATACCCCGAGAGAACAAAAGGGTGTATGTTCTATGGTCCCGATGTTGGGATTATACTAGAAAGTATGCTTTTTACTTTGTATAATCGAAACTGAATTTTCAGACTTATTTACTGAAATAAATTGTTTATCACTGATGCTTTAAATATTATCGAATGTTACATATATTTACTGCATAACTGTTCCATAAGTCGTACGTGTTACATTGTAGTTAATTTAGTGATACCAGATCACAGAAGATTAAATTAACAGTCCCTTGTAACTAAAAGTACGCCATTCACGACCTAGATGGAAATGAACAACCCATCGTGAAAGGTTGAAGTGTAAGGCTCAGATTGGCTTGTCTTGACCAAGAGATTACACTAGTGCATGACTGATGCACTGAATAGGACCTACAGGAGGATAAATTCTTCAGAATTGAACAAGGAAGAATTAGACCTCAGTGGTTCGTTATTTCTTAATCTTCGTCCCTTAAATAGGATCACGTGGGATTGGTAACTATTGCTTTGACTTATCATGGGTAGCGAATCAACGAGATTCAATACTTTTTTATCTTGGGCAATATTATTAGTCACATGTGATTGCTAAGATTTAATACGAAGAATCGTGTGCAAGTACACTTGTTCTATTTGCCCCCTTGGGAGGTTCATAAGCTTTATCATACCAAATCTTGCAAGTGGAATTAGTTTCCGGTATGGATAATAATGTTGAACCGTTCCTTGACCAAGGACAAAAGATATTAATTAATGGAAAGCTATTTCAGTGACTTGAATTAATTAATGGGCTAGATAATCTTAAACACGGGAAATAATAATCGGGAGCCATATTGACTGTAATATGGGTTAAGATGGATAGTGCAATATTAATTATGTAGTGGGATTAATTAATATTTATGGGCTTCAATAATATTGTGGCTCAATATTAGATATTCAAGGTCCATTAGAAGGTTCAATCTTAATTCTCCTAAAGGCCCCCTGAGTAGCCCAACATATATTCCATTAACTGAAAAAGATGATTAAAATAAAATAAATATTGTTGCTTATTTTTCCCTATTAAATTCGAAAATTATACATATGTTGGGAGAAAGATTTTCTTTAAATTTTGTTATGGAATGAAGATATGTATTCTTGGAATACAAGATTATCTCATAAAATTCAAGAAATCTCCCACATGATTATCTATCATGAAATTTGCGAAAATATTAGAAAATAAAGGGCAAGAAAGATTTTCTTGATTTTCTTGAAAAGATATTATGGAAGATATGTATTTCTTGAAATACAAGAATATCTCATAAATTCAAGAAGATCCAAATCTTGAAATCTTGACACCTCTTATTTTCGAAAAATCCATAATAATAGAGAAGGTGGGATTTTTGTGGAATATTATAATTATGGGAAAAAGAATATATGAGATATATTCAAGATTTCTTGGAGATCAAGAAAAGATTTTCCCACATTGTTTTAGCACAAAAATTTCGACCACCTTGGCCTCTATAAATAGGGGATGATTCTTTCATTCCCAAGTACAATTCCATGTGATGGGAAAATTAGTAAATCCACAAAGGTGGTGCAACATAATTTATTTTCCTTTTGTTAAATCGTTCACAAGAGTCCTTCCACCGGATAGTCGAACGAGGGCTAAGGGAATACTTGGGAAGTTCTTTTGGTTAGTCTAAATCACTGCCATCCCAAGAGGTACGTTCACGTAAACTCGTAGAATTCCGCATGCGTAGGTTTTACGTGAATTATTATATGCATGATATGTTGTTGGATTATTATTTGAATTAATATAGGATTAATTCATGCTAGTAATAATTATAAGAATTAAATTTGTATTTAAATATTCACCCCGAATAGATCTGTGCAACTTATTCCACAACAACTGGTATCATAGCCACGGTTTCGGGCTCTGAATTTTTTAAATTGTAATTTAATTCGTTGGCATTAAATTTGAAATTGGATAGTAGAATTGCTAGATCTATTTTGCAGGTATTTAATTGTCATGGAATTTAATGTGTTTATTTATGCATGCATATAAATTGTGTGTTTTTTTTAATTCGATTCGTCCGGATTCGTTTTGCCTCGTGAGAAAATCCACGAGTAGATTAGAATTTGTTTGATTTGATCATTGTAATAGACTAGTCTAGATCTAGGTTTATTTATTTTTTGTAAATAAATTGTAACCGGATCGAAAATGAGGACGGAGACGAAGAATTAAAGGACAAAATCCAAAACCGGGGCGTGGGGCGGCGTGCGTCGCCTTGAACGCGTGCCAAGGGAGGCACGCTACGACGCTGACGCTGCAGAGCACGACGGCACCGGTTCGCCGAGGGGTCGAGCACGCCAAGGATCTTTTCTGCGCCACGGGTGGCTCTAGGCCGACGCGGGTACCCGGCGCAGCGCACCAGCGCGGACGGCGGGCGGAGCGCGACGGGACGTCTTGGTCTTGGCGAGGACAAAGGGCGAGGCACGGTAAGCGTGCCGCCGCCGAGCCGCCGAACTCGCCGAGGCGCTGGCAAAGACACATCACGGACGCCGCCGAGGCCGAACTCGCCAAGTGGCGTGCCGGATCTTGGCATCCCGCATCCCGGCCGCTTGGCGTGGCGTTTCGAGACGGAGTATTTTTTCGAGACGATCGAGTGGGAGAAATTCAAGACGGTGTTTCTTCAAGATCAAGCTAAGAAAAATCAAACCATGACAATTGGATAATTTGTGCCCAATATGTTTATTTTTCTGTTTTGCTTGATTTATTTTGTGCTATCTTATGCTTTATTTAATTTGTTTAAATGTGTTTGCATGAGAGTTGCCAAATGAAATATCTCACCTTCAAAATTACTAAGTATGTTTAAATAATTAATTGACAATTTTATTCCGGATAATAAAATTGAATTAATTTTGACCTCCATGATTTATTTATTTGTGAATTCTTTTGGAGAAATTCCCCCCACGGGACGGTCAAAAGATAGCTTTCACATGAATGAATTCCAAATGGATGATTGTGGGTTATTACTAGTGGCGACGATGACCCTCCCCACGAGGCTCGTTCAAAACGAAATAATAATCCTGTATTTAATCATGGTTATTACTTAGGTATAAAATTGATATGTATATACTTCCCCGAAGTCCCTGTCAATTTTATATTGGTCAAGTGGGAGCCAACTATTAATCTGGATATTAAAGGTTTGTAACTGTTCTTGTTTGTAACCTGCTTTAATGTGTTTAAATAATGTCCCACCCCACGTGGCTTATTTAAACTGTTTTGAGATGTTGGCTGATGCATGTTCATATTTTTTTTGAGATTTTAAATATGATGCATGTGATCGAATCTTGTGATATACTTGTGCTTAAGCATATAGTTATTTGTTTCAGTTCAGCATGTCGTTACCTTTTAATCCACTGTTATTATACTTAAAGTCAATACAATATGGAAACTATATTGATTGGAAAATTATAATTGTCCTAACTGCACAAAAGCACAAGTGGATTTTTGACACACCAAAATCAGATGAGCCAACTGACGAGTCAAAACATGTGGGACTCATCAGATCACCTTGCGAGAGATGTCGTCGCTGAAAATGGTGGAGGGCAAACCCGTAAGGGATTACGTCCTCAAAATAGATGGCCCATCTGAACAAATTTGAGACTCTGAGTGCAGATTATGATCTGGAGACTCAGATGAATTTGGTACTTCACTCTCTGACCAAAAAGTTTTTGAGCATTTTGGCCTCGCTAGCTAATTTGTTGCAAGCTTTTGGTCTCGGCAGAGATGTTGATAAGGCACCAAACTCAAGCTTTGACGGCAAGTGATCCGTGTCTTCATCTTCTCGGCCAAGGGAGGCAAGAAAAAGAAGAGGACCAAAAGCCATAAGCAATAAAACTCAACTGTTGCCAAGGGCAATGGTAAGATGAGGAATGCTTGTTGTGTCAAGGAAAATCCAAAGAGGAAGTGATTAAACTGCGGTGAGAGAGGACAATGGAGGTTTTGCCTGTTCCAAACCCCAAAAGGGACGGAAAGAAAGGTAATTCTCACGCACTAGTTGTTGAAACTTGTTTAGCGGCGTATACTTCTCATTCGTGGGTGGTAGATACGAGATCCACTAATCATGTTGGCTTCACGGGTTCAAACTGATCCGTCAACTTAGTGGGAGTGAGATCCTCATCACACTGGGCGACGTTACGAAAGTAGCAATTATTGCAATGCTACGTAAGTGGCAGATATTGCAATGCTACGATAGTAACGATTATTGCAATAGTACACAAGTAGCAGACATTGCAATGCTACATGAGTAGTGGTTAAAGCAGTGAGAGAAGTGCACCTATCTTTTGAAGATAAAGTTTTTTTGAGATTATCTTTATGTTCCCAGTTTTAGAAAGAATTCACTTTCAGTTTCTAAAATTTGAGTATAGGACACTAAGTTTCTTCTAATAAGAATGCCATCATTTCTTGAAATGATGAGTGTATCTGTTACGGGACATTGATGGAAAATCTCTATACAATTAACTGTGCACACCACTCACGAAATGCATCCTATAACACATCAACTATTACAGACAAAAGAAAACGTGAATGAGACACTTCTTTAGCATCTAAGATTGGGTCATATAAATCCAAAGAGGATCCAAAGGTTGGTGAAAGACGGTTCATTGGAGTTTCTCCAAGTTGAACCAATTCCAACCTGCGAATCATGTTTGGAGGGTAAAATGACCAAGAGGGCATTTGGAGCCAAGGGGAATAGAGCCAAAGAAGTGTTAGAGATCGTTCACACAGATGTATGTGGTCCAATGTCAACCAAAGCAAGAGGAGGTTATGAGTATTTTGTCACTTTTATTGATGATTACTCAAGGTACGGTTACATTTTCCTTATGAAGCATAAATCTGAGACCTTTGAGAAATTCAAAGAATTTAAGGCTCAAGCAGAGAATCATAGGAAAAAATGTATCAAGTCTCTACGATCTGATCGTGGATGCGAATACCTCAGCGATGAGCTTTTGAACTACTTATCTGATGAAGGGATTGCATCCCAGCTCACTGCACCTGGAAGCCCTCAACAAAACGAGGTTGCAGAGCGAAGAAACAAAACTCTTTTGGAAATGGTTAGATCTATGATGAGTTATGCGGATCTTCCCAAGTCGTTCTGGGGTCATGCCTTGGAAACAACGACTTACATTCTGAACTTGGTGCCATCCAAATCGGTTCCCAAAACTCCCAAAGAATTATGGACCGGGCGCAAGCCTAGTATGAGACACATGAGAATTTGGGGGTGTCCGGCCTACGTGTTGGACAAGGAAGCCGGTAAATTGGATCCTCGATCAGAATTAAGGTTGTTTGTAGGTTACCCCGAGGGAACAAAAGGGTGTATGTTCTATGGTCCCGAAGATCATAAGGTGGTCATCAGCACCCACTTTAGATTTTTGGAAGAAAACTATATGAACCAAAGAAAACCCAGAAGTGAGATTACCATAAATGAGCTTAGAGGGCAAATCTCAGTGCCAACTGTACTAGATGATATACCAATCGATACGCTTTCACAACCGGAGCCTCGTCGTAGTGGGAGGGTTGTTAGACAGCCCGAGAGATTCATGGGAATAGGAGAGTCCTCAGACTTGATTCCCGGACAAGACGAATTAGACCCATGGATATATGACGAGGCACTCCAAGACAAGGATGCAGATTCTTGGCAAACAGCAATGAAAGCCGAAATGGGTTCTATGTTTCATAACCGAGTGTGGGAGCTAGTCGAACCACTTAACCCATTGGATGCAAGTGGGTATATAAGAGGAAAAGAGGACCGGACAGTAAGGTTGAAACCTTCAAAGCAAGACTAGTGGCAAAAGGTTATACTCAGAAAGAAGGGATCGATTATGAGGAAACTTTTTCGCCTGTAGCCATGCTTAAGTCTATCCGTATTCTCTTATCGATTGCTGCGCATTTCGACTTTGAAATCTGGCAAATGGATGTCAAGACAGCTTTCCTTAACGAAAGTCTTGATGAAGAGATCTATATGCAACAACCCCAAGGCTTCATTGAAACATGCCAAGAACACCTAGTTTGTAAGCTCAAGAAGTCCATTTACGGACTCAAACAGGCATCCAGAGCTTGGAACTAATGTTTTGATCATGTTATAAAGTCTTATGGGTTCGATCAAAACGAGTTTGAAAGTTGTGTGTATAAAAAGCGTGTCGGAACTGCATTGGTATTCTTAGTACTATACGTAGATGACATTCTGATCATCGGGAATGATGTAAAGGTGTTATCAGACGTAAGGGCATGGCTTTCAAAACAGTTTGATATGAAAGACTTAGGGGAAGCCGGACACATCCTTGGGATCAAGATCACTCGATATCGCAAGAAAAGGATGATCGAGTTATCGCAAGCTTCATACATAGATACTGTCTTGAAACGATTCAACATGCAAGATTCCAAGAAAGGCTTCGTACCTTTCAGGCATGGAATCCATCTATCCAAGAAAATGTCCCCTAAGACGCAATAGGAGATAGATGACATGAAAGACATTCCTTATGCTTCGGCTGTCGGAAGCCTTATGTATGCAATGCTGTGTACGAGACCGAATATCTGCTTTGCCGTAGGCATGGTAGCAAGATATCAAAGTAACCCGGGGAAAGAGCATTGGACGGCTGTTAAAAACATTCTGAAGTATCTGAAAAGAACTCGGGATAGAATGTTGGTTTATCAGTCAGATAGTCCAATCCCCATCGACTACACGGACTCGGATTTCTAATCAGACATAGACTCTAGAAAATCTACCTCCGGTAGTGTGTTTTGCATGGGGGGAGGAGCCGTGACATGGAGAAGCGTCAAGCAGAAATGCATCCCAGATTCTACCATGGAAGCCGAATATGTAGCTGCTAGCGAGGCAGCGAAAGAAGCGGTTTGACTCAAGCACTTCCTAGTGGACTTAGATGTGGTTCCGAATTTGCCCAGCAGATTCACAGTTTATTGTGATAATGCCGGAGCAGTTACAAATTCAAGGGAACCAAGAGCCCACAAAGCCAGCAAACACATAGAAAGGAAATACCATCTTATACGAGATATCGTTAAGAGAGGAGATATAGATGTGGCAAAGATAGCGTCTGAGGATAACCTAGCAGATCCATTCACAAAGAGTCTGCCTCTGAATACATTCGAGAGACATGTGGAAGGAATGGGTGTCAAGACCGCCGCTAACTGCTTTGAGTATAAGTGGGAGAAATTATTAGGTTCGTGTAGGTGACATTAGATGTCACGGACTACACGAGACATGTTGTAGTATATACTAAAAGCGCACTTTGAGTATAAGTGGAAGATTGTTGGGATTATACTAGAAAGTATGCTTTTTACTTTGTATAATCGAAACTGAATTTTCAGACTTATTTACTGAAATAAATTGTTTATCACTGATGCTTTAAATATTATCGAATGTTACATATATTTATTTGATAATCTGCTTCAATAAGTCGACGTGTTACATTGTAGTTAATTTAGTGATACCGGATCACGTAAGATTAAATTAATGATCCTTGTAACTAAAAAAGTACGCCATTCACGACCTAGATGGAAATGAACAACCCATCGTGAAAGGTTGAAGTGTAAGGCTCAGATTAGCTTGTCTTGACCAAGAGATTACACTAGTGTAAGACTGATGAACTGAATAGGACCTACAGGAGGATAAATTCTTCAAAACTGAACAAGGAAGAATTAGACCTCAGTGGTTCGTTATTTCTTAATCTTCGTCCCTTAAATAGGATCATGTGGGATTGGTAACTATTACTTTGACTTATCATGGGTAGCGAATCAACGAGATTCAATACTTTTTATCTTGGGCAATATTATTAGTCACATGTGATTGCTAAGATTTAATACGAAGAATCGTGTGCAAGTACACTTGTTCGATTTGCCCCCTTGGGAGGTTCATAAGCTTTATCATACCAAATCTTGCAAGTGGAATTAGTTTCCGGTATGGATAATAATGTTGAACCGTTCCTTGACCAAGGACAAAAGATATTAATTAATGGAAAGCTATTTCAGTGGCTTGAATTAATTAATGGGCTAGATAATCTTAAACACGGGAAATAATAACCGGGAGCCATATTGACTGTAATATGGGTTAAGATGGATAGTGCAATATTAATTATGTAGTGGGATTAATTAATATTTATGGGCTTGAATAATATTTTGGCTCAATATTAGATATTCAAGGTCCATTAGAAGGTCCAATCTTAATTCTCCTAAAGGCCCCCTGAGTAGCCCAACATATAGTCCATTAACTGAAAAAGGTGATTAAAATAAAATAAATATTGTTGCTTATTTTTCCCTATTAAATTCGAAAATTATAGATATGTTGGGAGAAAGATTTTCTTTGAATTTTGTTATGGAATGAAGATATGTATTCTTGGAATACAAGATTATCTCATTAAATTCAAGAAATCTCCCACATGATTATCTATCATGAAATTTTGAAAATATTAGAAAATTAAGGGCAAGAAAGATTTTCTTGATTTTCTTGAAAAGATATTATGGAAGATATGTATTTCTTGAAATACAAGAATATCTCATAAATTCAAGAAGATCCAAATCTTGGAATCTTGACACCTCTTATTTTCGAAAAATCCATAATAATAGAGAATGTGGGATTTTTGTGGAATATTATAATTATGGGTAAACGAATATATGAGATATATTCAAGATTTCTTGGAGATCAAGAAAAGATTTTCCCACATTGTTTTAGCTCAAAAATTTCGACCACCTTGGCCTCTATAAATAGGGGATGATTCTTTCATTCCCAAGTACAATTCCATGTGCTGGGAAAATTAGTAAATCCACAAAGGTGGTGCAACATAATTTATTTTCCTTTTGTTAAATCGTTAACAAGAGTCCTTCCACCGGATAGTCGAACGAGGGCTAAGGGAATACTTGGGAAGTTCTTTTGGTTAGTCTAAATCACTGCCATCCCAAGAGGTACGTTCACGTAAACTCGTAGAATTCCGCATGCGTAGGTTTTACGTGAATTATTATATGCATGATATGTTGTTGGATTATTATTTGAATTAATTTAGGATTAATTCATGCTAGTAATAATTATAAGAATTAAATTTGTATTTAAATATTCACCCCGAATAGATCTGTGCAACTTATTCCCCAACACCCGAAGATCAAAAGGTGGTCATAAGCACCCACTTTAGATTTTTGGAAGAAGACTATATGAACGAAAGAAGACCCAGAAGTGAGATTACCTTAAATGAGCTAAGAAGGCAAACCTCAATGCCAACTGTACTAGATGGCATACCAAACGACACACTTTCACAACCGGAACCTCGTCGTAGTGGGAGGGTTGTAAGACAGCCCGAGAGATTCATGGGAATAGGAGAGTCCTCGGACTTGATTTTCGGACAAGACGAATCAGACCCATGGACATATGACTAGGCAATCCAAGACAAGGATGCAGATTCTTGGCAAACAGCAATGAAAGCCGAAATGGGTTCTATGTTTCATAACAAAGTGTGGGAGCTAGTCGAACCACTTAATGGAGTCAAACCCATTGATTGCAAGTGGGTGTACAAGAGAAAAAGAGGACCGAACGGGAAGGTGGAAACCTTCAAAGCAAGACTAGTGGCGAAAGGTTATACTCAGAAAGAAGGGATCGATTATGAGGAAACTTTTTCTCCCGTAGCCATGCTTAAGTCCATCCATATTCTCTTATCGATTGCTGCGCATCTTGACTTTGAAATCTGGCAAATGGATGTCAAGACAACTTTCCTTAACGGAAGTCTTGATGAAGAGATCTATATGCAACAACACCAAGGCTTCATTGAAAAAGGCTAAGAACACCTAGTTTGTAAGCTCATGAAGTCCATTTACGGACTCAAACAGGCATCCAGAGCTTGGAACCAATGTTTTGATCATGTTATAAAGTCTTATGGGTTCGATCAAAACGAGTTTGAAAGTTGTGTGTATAAAAAGCGTGTCGGAACTGCATTGGTATTCTTAGTACTATACGTAGATGACATTCTGATCATCGGGAATGATGTAAAGGTGTTATCAGACGTAAGGGCATGACTTTCAAAACAGTTTGATATGAAAGACTTAGGAGAAGCCGGACACATCCTTGGGATCAAGAATACTCGAGATCGCAAGAAAAGGATGATAAGCTTATCGCAAGCTTCATACATAGACACTGTCTTGAAACGATTCAGCATGCAAGATTCCAAGAAAGGCTTCGTACCTTTCAGACATGGAATCCATCTATCCAAGAAAATGTGCCCTAAGACGCAAAAGGAGATAGATGACATGAAAGGCATTCCTTATGCTTCGGCTGTCGAAGCCTTATGTATGCAATGTTTGTATCACGAGACCCGATATCTGCTTTGTCGCTTGGCATGGTGGCAAGATATCAAAGTAACCCGGAAAGAACATTGACGGCGCTTAAAAACATTCTCAAGTATCCGAAAAGAACTCGGGATAGAATGTTGGTTTATCGGTCGATAGTCCAATCCCCATCGGCCTACGGACTCGGATTTCCAATCGGACATAGACTCGAAAAATCTACCTCCCAGAGTGTGTTTTGCATGGGGGAAGGAGTCGTGACATGGAGAAGCGTTAAGCAGAAATGCATCGCAGATTCTACCATGGAGACCGTATGTAACTGCTTGCGAGGCAGCAAAAGAAGCGGTTTGGCTCAAGAACTTCCTAGTGGACTTGGACGTAGTTCGAATTTGCCCAAAGACAATCATTTATTGTGACAATGTCGGAAAGCGATTGCAAATTCAAGGAACCAAGAGCATGAAGGCAAAAAACACATTGAAAGGAAATACCATCTTATACGAGAAATCGTTAAGAGAGGAGATATAGATGTGGCAAAGATAACGCCCAAGACAACCTAGCGAGATCCATTCACAAAGGTCTGCGCCTCAATACATTCGAGAGACATGTGAAAGGAATGGGTGTCAAGACCGTTGCCAATTTGCTTTGAGTATAAGTGGGAGAAATTATTAGGTTCGTGTGGGTGACATTAGATGTCACAGACTACACGAGACATGTTGTAGTATACTTAAAAGCAGACTTTGAGTATAAGTGGGAGATTGTTGGGATTATACTGGAAAGTATGTTTTTACTTTTTATAATCAAAACTGAATTTCGGACTTATTTACTGAAATAAATTGTTTATCACTGATGCTTTAAATATTATCGAATGTTACATATATTTACTGCATAACTGTTCAATAAGTTGTACGTGTTACATTGTAGTTAATTTAGTGATACCGATCACGAAGATTAAATTAATAAATCCCTTGTAACTAAAAAGTACGCCATTCACGACCTAGATGGAAATGAACAACCCATCGTGAAAGGTTGAAGTGTAAGGCTCAGATTGGCTTGTCTTGACCAAGAGATTACACTAGTGCATGACTGATGCACTAAATAGGACCTACATGAAGATAAATTCTTCAGAACTGAACAAGGAAGAATTAGACCTCAGTGGTTCGTTATTTCTTAATCTTCGTCCCTTAAATAGGATCACGTGGGATTGGTAACTATTGCTTTGACTTATCATGGGTAGCGAATCAACGAGATTCAATACTTTTTATCTTGGGCAATATTATTAGTCACATGTGATTGCTAAGATTTAATACGAAGAATCGTGTTCAAGTACGCTTGTTTGATTTGCCCCCTTGGGAGGTTCATAAGCTTTATCATACCAAATCTTGCAAGTGGAATTAGTTTCCGGTATGGATAATAATGTTGAACTATTCCTTGACCAAGGACAAAAGATATTAATTAATGGAAAGTTATTTCAGTGGCTTGAATTAATTAATGGGCTAGATAATCTTAAACTCGGGAAATAAAAACCGGGAGCCATATTTACTGTAATATGGGTTAAAATGGATAGTGCAATATTAATTATGTAGTGGGATTAATTAATATTTATGGGCTTGAATAATATTGTGGCTCAATATTAGATATTCAAGGTCCATTAGAAGGTCCAATCTTAATTCTCCTAAAGGCCCCCTGAGTAGCCCAACATATAGTCCATTAACTGAAAAAGGTGATTAAAATAAAATAAATATTGTTGCTTATTTTTCCCTATTAAATTCAAAAATTATAGATATGTTGGGAGAAAGATTTTCTTTGAATTTTGTTATGGAATGAAGATATGTATTCTTGGAATACAAGATTATCTCATTAAATTCAAGAAATCTCCCACTTGGTTATTTATAAAGAAAATTTCGAAAATTTTGAACGATAAAGGACAAGAAAGATTTTCTTGAAAAGATATTATGGAAGATATGTATTTCTTGAAATACAAGAATATCTCATAAATTCAAGAAGATCCAAATCTTGGATTCTTGCCTATAATTTCGAAAATATCCCATAACAAAGAGTAGGTGGGACTTTGTGGAATATTATAATTATGGGAAAAAGAATATAGGAGATATATTCAAGATTTCTTGGAGATCAAGAAAATATTTTCCCACATTATTTTTACCCAAAATTTCGTCCACCACCCTCTATAAATAGGGGATGAATGTTTCATTCCCAGCAACACACGGAATTTGGTTTTTCGGAAAAATATCAGCGTCGATAAAATATCAAATATTTTGAAACGTCGACAGATTGTATTTTTTTCGAAAAACGTCAATTGTGAGTAGTGTACAATTCCATGTCTTGGGAAAATTAGTAAATCCACAAAGGTGGTGCAACATAATTTATTTTTCCTTTTGTTAATTGTTCACAAGTGTCCTTCCACCGGATAGTCGAACAAGGGCTAAGGGAATACTTGGGAAGTTCTTTTGGTTAGTCTAATCAGCCAGATCACTGCCATCCCAAGAGGTACGTTCACGTAAACTCGTAGAATTCCGCATGCATAGGATTTACGTGATTTAATTATATGCATGATATGTTGTTGAATTATTATTTGAATTAATATAGGATTAATTCATGCTAGTAATAATTATAAGAATTAAATTTGTATTTAAATATTCACCCCGAATAGATCTGTGCAACTTATTCCCCAACAGGTGAAAGACGCTTCACTGGAGTTTCTCCAACTTGAACCAATTCCAACCTGCGAATCATGTTTGGAGGGTAAAATGACCAAGAGGGCATTCGGAGCCAAGGGGAATAGAGCCAAAGAAGTGTTAGAAATCGTTCACATAGACGTATGTGGTCCAATGTCAACCAAAGCAAGGGGAGGTTATGAGTATTTCGTCACTTTTATTGATGACTACTCAAGGTACGGTTATATTTTCCTTATGAAGCATAAATCTGAGACCTTTGAGAAATTCAAAGAATTTAAGGCTCCAGCAGAGAATCATAGGGAAAAACGTATCAAGTCTCTACGATCCGATCGTGGAGGCGAGTACCTCAGCGATGAGTTTTTGAACTACTTGTCTGATAAAGAGGTTGTTGGGATTATACTGGAAAGTATGCTTTTACTTTGTATAATCAAAACTGAATTTCGGACTTATTTACTGAAATAAATTGTTTATCACAGATGCTTTAAATATCATCGAATGTTACATATATTTATTGCATAACTGTTTAATAAATAGTACGTGTTACATTGTAGTTAATTTAGTGATACCAGATCACAGAAGATTAAATTAATAGTCCCTTGTAACTAAAAGTACACCATTCACGACCTAGATGGAAATGAACAATCCATCGTGAAAGGTTGAAGTGTAAGGCTCAGATTGGTTTGTCTTGACCAAGAGATTACACTAGTGCATGACTGATGCATTGAAGATGACCTACAGGAGGACAAATTCTTCAGAACTGAACTAGGAAGAATTAGACCTCAGTGGTTAGTTATTTCTTAATCTTCGTCCCTTAAATAGGATTGCCTGTGGTTAGTAACTATTGCTTTGACTTATTACGGGTAGAGAATCAAGGAGATTCAATACTTTATATCTTGGGCAATATTATTGGTCACATGCGATTGCTAAGATTTAATACGGAGAATCGTGTGCAAGTACGCTTGTTCGATTTGCCCCCTTGGGAGGTTCATAAGATTTATCATACCAAATCTTGCAAGTGGAATTTGTTTCCGGTATGGATAATAATGTTGAACCGTTCCTTAACCAAGGATAAAAGATATTAATTAATGAAAAGCTATTTCAGTGGCTTGAATTAATTAATGGGCTAGATAATCTTAAACACGGGAAATAATAACCGGGAGCCATATTGACTGTAATATGGGTTAAGATGGATAGTGCAATATTAATTATGTAGTGGGATTAATTAATATTTATGGGCTTGAATAATATTGTGACTCAATATTGATAATTCAAGATCCATTGGAAGGTCAAATCTTAATTCTCCTAAAGGCCCCCCAAGTAGCCCAACATAAAGTCAAATAACTGAAAAAGGTGTTTAAAAATAAAATAAATATTTGTTGCTCATTTTTTTCTATTTTTTGAAAATCATAAATAAAAGAGGGAGAAAGATTTTCTTTGAATTTTGTTATGGAATGAAGATATGTATTCTTGGAATACAAGATTATCTCATTAAATTCAAGAAATCTCCCACTTGGTTATTTATGGTGCGATTTTCAAAATTTTCAAAGAATAAGGGAAAGAAAGATTTTCTTGATTTTCTTGAAAAGATATTATGGAAGATATGTATTTCTTGAAATACAAATATATCTCATAAATTCAATGTTGTGTTCGATATAGTAACTCAGGCTTAATCGAGCACGTAAGAGCGACACGTGTAATATTTAAATATACATGCCCAGTGGACAAATATTCACCACTCAGGCCAGCAAAGAAGGAATCAGATGAGCTAAGTCAAGAAGGCCACAAACAAACCTGAAGACCTCAGGTTTCCTGAAGGCGGCCAAAATACTCAAATATCCCGAAGCCCTCAGATATCCTGAGGGGTCAGTATGTTCGCACCTCAGATATCCTGAGGGTCAGAATGCTCGAAGACCTCAGATATCCTGAGGGTCAGTATGTTCGCACCTCAGATATCCTGAGGGTCAGTATGCTCGAAAACCTCAGATATCCTGAGGGTCAGTATGTTCGCACCTCAGATATCCTGAGGGTCAGTATGTTCGAAGCACAACATTCTGAAGAATCAGGCATCCCGAAGGGTCAGAGTGCTCGACACTCAGATATCCCGAAGACCCGAACATCCTGAGGGCTCAGTGTGCTTGAGGAGGACAATACTCCAGCATAAAACTGATATGGTTTAATAAGGCGAACAAAGCATCCAACCGAGCAAAAGATTAGTTTGGACGGCCAAAAAGAGTGCCATACGCATAAGTAAGCTCCAAGATCAACCAGAAGACGACGGTTGAAAACGCGTGGCAAAGATTACATGAGTTCTTGCATGGCTCGGAGTCTCCAGCTCATGCATACCAACCCAGCTCATGCTTGTCGGAGTGCTATAAAAGGAAGAAAAAAGAAGAAAATAAGGGTTGACAAAATTTTTTTTTCCCATACTTGAGAGGAAAGAAATAGAAAAAACCAAGTGATCATACTAGAAACCCTAGCACTCAGAGCCTAACTCTCCAAACTATCTTCATCTGCAATGATTCATCTTCATAAGGTGTATCAAATATTGTACGTGTAAAGCTCGCAATACTACATCCTGGCTTGACATGCCCCCAGAGTAGTCATTTCCTGACGAACTGGGTCAACAAATTCATCTTTTTTACAGCTTATCGTACACGTACATGTTTTGTTTGTGAGTTGTTATCATAATTAGCCACATAATAATCTCGATAAAAAATGACTCGCAACATTAAAGAAGATCCAAATCTTGGAATCTTGATCCTTATTTTTTTTCAAAAATTCCATAACAAGAGGAGTTGGGATTTTTTGTGGAATATTTTAATTATGGAGAAAAGAATATATGAGATATATTCAAGATTTCTTGGAGATCAAGAAAAAGATTTTCCCATATTATTTTATCACAAGAATTCAACCAACACCCTCTATAAATAGGGGATGAGTGTTTCATTCCCAAGTACAATTCCATGTGCTGGAAAAATTAGTAAATCCACAAAGGTGGTGCAACAAATTTTTATTTTCCCTTTTGTTAATTGTTCGCGAGTTTCCTTCCACCGGATTGACGAGCAAGGACTAGAGAATACTTGGGAAGGCTTTTTGGTGTGTTCTTATCAACGAGACCATTGCCACTCCAAGAGGTTAGTTCACGTAAACCCGTAGCAATTCCGCATGCGTAGGATTTATGTGAACTGTTTATATGCATGATTTGTTGTTGAATTATTATTTGAATTAATATATGATTAATTCATGCTAGTAATAATTGTTATAATTAAATTTGTATTTAAATATTCATCCCGAATAGATCCGTGCAAATAATTCCCCAACACCTACTGCATAGCTCACAACCCAACTCTTCATGAAAAGAGCAAACACATATAGATATACATCCACATCACCAGAGAGAAGATTCAGCAAGGTATCATCAAGCTAGTCCAGCTTCCTACAACAGACAACCTAGCTGATGCCCTAACAAAGCCTTTGGGTCCTACTCCATTCAACAACTTCAAGTCCAAAATGGGACTTATCAACATTCACTCCCATTTTGAGGGGGGTATAAAGACTCCACATCACCAAAAGTCAAATAAATAAAGTTTGACTAGAACTAATACTTTTACTCAGCACAACTAATACTCTCTATTAGTTGTGCCTTATATATAGAATAGATTCCAAATTAGAGACTCACTTGTTGTTTTCATTCTTTGCTCTCTAGAAGTTTGTTGAGAACGGTTATTGTATTCCTTCAATAGATCATCTCTATGATCAAGATTATTTTCATGTATTGAATCCATTCTTGATACTATGCCATAAGATTATAATTTAATTAATTTCGGCCCTTAAAATGAAATTCTTGACATGTCTCCACACAAAACATGGCACAATATTGTACTCATGTTGTCGATCAACGACAACGTGGCATTAGCAGTCAAAGGTCAATTCAAGAAGCAGTGGGTCATAGCCCGTATAAGCAAAGGAGGGCGCGTAAATAATCGGCGTATACACGATGACCATAATGTGGGCCGAGCAAGTAACTAGCGACCGCGAATGAGCTGGCGACTATAAACTAGGTCAGTCAACGTATCCAGCGAAAAGTTACCGAATCTCAGGATAACTATGTATCGACGATAAGTAAGGAAAAAAGATCAAGAAGAGTGATCTTCGGAGTTTGTTATGGAAAGGAAAGATTTAGAATATTTGTTAGAATCCGGATTCCCCGGACTTGTTACACGGCCCATTAGGGTTTGCCAAACACAATTGTAATCTTATAAATAGAATATTAATCCTCAAGGAAAAGGATCCGAAATTCAATTAATGAAAACTAAGCCTTAGGTGCTATCATTCCCGTGTTATTTACATTTCTTGACGTATTTTCTAGGTAACAACACACGAAAACAAAAATTACTATCCTCACCTATAATAGAACAAAGTGAGACATGTTGTTAACTTCTTTCTATATTATTAATGTCTACATCTTGTATGTATCTAGGTGCCCCTTACACTCATAATGCATTTTAGTTTCATGGTTCCATATAAATAAATTGTATATGAAAAAATAGTTACACGGTTCCGTATAAATAAATTGTATATTTCAATATAACAAATTGTATAATTTAAAATACATTATGAGTGTACGTTGCACCTGAATACACATGAAACTCAATCATTATTAATAAGTAGGTCGATAGTGGAATTCACGTAATTTTTAAAGTAAGATCAATCATTACGAGAAAAGATTTTGTGAAATAATTAATTAATACTCTCTGTCTCTCTCCATGTCATTCTTATTTATCCAATTTTTAAAATGGTCCGTCTCATTTTCGTACTTGTTTGTCCATTTTATAAAAGATAATAAAATAGTTACTCATTTTTCAATTATGTCCTCCACATATCTTAAAATTATATCTCAGACCATTATTTTTATCACAAAATTATTTACTTTAATAATAAAATAAAAAATACTAAAATATGCTTAACAAAAAAAATTATTTTATCCCTTTAAATGGTAATAAATAATTCTCACATTAAAATTTGTGTAAAAAACAAATGGGTAAACAAATATCGGACGAATTGAGTAGTTTACTTTTGATGTGTGACACCAAAAAATCTCTAGAGGGATTCAACCATGGGAGTTGTCGTTGTAGTAATTATATTAGGAGCCTTGAAGGCGAAGTTACGCTTCCCTCACCCAGACCGCTTTCATTATAGACACTTGTTTGTGTGCTTCACCAGCAAAGTATGTTTGCTTTTAATTAATCAATGACCCTATCCCTATGTCTCATAGGTTTGAGCGAACGGTGGCTAAATAAAAAACGATTGTATACGTGGGTGAGAAAAAAGAAAATCAATTTTCGAATAAAAATGAGGAATTTCGAATTAGTTACACACCCCTTTACAAGTTTGAATTTTTACATGAGAACAAATTCTTTTATGGTATCATCGTATTAGAGCTTTCAGGCCCACGTTAATCACGTGCTGAATTCAAAACAACTTCACCCCTATAAAATTGTCCACTTAATGGACGTCCTCCCAATGATGGAACAATTCACGCTGAAAGCAACTCTACTCATATTAAGTTGTCCACCTAATGGACGTCCTCCCAGTGATGGAGCGATTCCCTTCTTTCATCACTCTTATAAAAAAAAAATCATTTGATTTTTACACAATTTTTAAACATTTATAGATAGCAAATAAAAAGCAAGAAGAAAAAATGCAACATAGTCGTCCCAGTTTAACTTAAAATTTTCAAAGTCAAAACAAAAAACAATGATAAAACAATTAAGTATTTGAGATAATTATTAAATATGTGAGGTAGAAGAAAAGGAGAAAATAGCCTAATATAAATAAAAAAAATGCAAATTTTATTTTCAACGAATTAACCGACCATGTTAATTTGGTTTAGATAGTTGTTCTCTTATCCCACTTCGTCAAGTTATGAAATGTCGCTTAACATGAAGATTGTGATGTTATATAAGCAACTTGGGATTTTGAATTTCCAACATTCAAAGTGTTCATATTTTAATATCTAATTAGTTCATTCTTATTAGAAAAACATTATAGATTCCTCCAATCCCCTCCCCTACCCAAAGTTTACCCATGCCCTTGTCCCCATCCATCTTTTTCATTCACAGTTCATCATTCACAAGCCATATATACTTACCTATCCTACTTTTGTTGTTATACAAAATGTTAAATATCTAATTTTGTCTCACTTTATTCATTTTTGGCCACTTAGCAGGTAAGTTTAATTCTTCACTAACATCAACTACAGATTCACATCTTTACTCCTCCATTCTAACACTCCCTTTTTGATTTGTCCTCAAGTTCATCTCCCAATTTCACCGTGCAATTAAACTTTATCGCACGGATTTAGGAATTCTCTCGTCCACATGGCTCCCCAAAAAGATGAAATCAAGAAGCAGTTTGGTGATAGCTTGAAGGTGAAGAATGTGAGGGTAATTAGTCTTGATAATATTGTTTTGATATTTATGATAATGAATAATGATTAGCATGCATCAGGATTTGAAAAAACTGAGGAAACAACTCTACTCAGCTGCAGATTGCTTCGAGGCATCCTACAAGAAACACAATCACAAACAATTGTAACATTAAATCTCTTTCAACACATCATCCAAATAATACCTTTTGGTAAAATAAAATGGCATGGTGCAGTTGATGCATAGAAGTATCAATTTGCCTAATATGTTTTGTTTCTAATATTCTGAACGAATCAATCTTGAATACGAGCTTCAGATATTAAGCTAACATCAAGCACGGACCAGATATTTGGGTGTCATACATCCCTAGTGATTAGACCAAAAATAATATCTTCTGTATTCATTGATAAAGAACTGTAGGTAATTTTTCATGCATGGTTGAAAAGCCGCATCAAGAAGGGAAAAAAAAAAAAAAAATTTGCCCAACCATACCCCCTATATATTTTATTTTTCATTTTACTCTCATTTCAGGGTCCACTTGATATGATTTGGGAATGTTAATGGTAATGATAATGAGTATCATTGAGGGTAGGGGTGTAAACAAGCCGAGTCGAGTCGAGTAGTGTTGAGCTCGAACTCGTCTCAATTAGAATACTCGAAGCTTGAAACTCGAACTCGGCTCAATTACCTATATAAGTTTATAAAATAAAATAAATAAATATATATATATATATAAATAGTAAAATTAATGACATAATAACAAGGGTGCAGAAGTCGGAAATCGGTAGGCGGACGGTTCCTGACCACCTAGTGCCTTTAAATACCTAGGCCACAGATCCAAATTTTTTAATGTTTTTTATTATTGTTGGTTTGGTGAAACTATTTTTTGGGATTAAATTGAAAATGTTGAAAGCTCAATATGAATAAAGCCCAAAATAAGAACGAAACTCCCTCAAAAGCCCACCACACCCCAATATTAACGCTAATTTCTTTTTCCCCAGAATACCTTAACACAATTTATCATTGTTTAGTTTACCATTGACGCTATTTCTCTTTCCCTCACACCCAAACTCCCACTCGGCCACTCCACACCAAACCACCATCTCCACCACCACACGATCAATTTCCAATTTTCCTTGCCAAATACGTGTCTAAAAAATTAAAAAAAAAAGCTTTCGCTTCACGGTGGGCAAGCGGCGAATCCATGAGGGGTGGGCTTTGTCTCTGCGAACCATTTAGCGGTGGGCTTTGGGCGGCGAACGGCGAGAAGCGGGCTTTGAGTCTCTTTGCCCAATTTGAAGGTTTAGGGTTGTAAATGTGAAGGTGCGGCTACTGCGACTCTTTTTATGGTTTAGGGTTGTAAATTTTTCAGTTTTTAATTACCGATAAGTGAGAAGTGAGAATTTAAATGGAAAAAAAAATACAAATCTGCCTGCCGACTGTCCGCCTAGACGGCGTCGCCTAGGGCCGCCTAGACGGCACCTGGCACCGGAACCGCGTAGGAGGGCCGATTAGGGTAAAAGCGGGGCGGCCGGCGGCCGCCTAGAGCGATTTTTACAACACTGCATAATAGTAATTACTGTGCAAGCTCGATTAGGCTCGTGAGCCTCTCGAGCTGAGTATTTATGAGCTCGAACTCGATAGTTACTCGAGCACGAACTTGACTCGAGTCGATTTTGATCTTTATACGAGTCGAGTATGAGTAGCTCGCGAGCTGACTTGACTCACTTACACCCCTAATTGAAGGGTCAATCACTAAGAATTATTGATTGCATTGTTATTGCTTGGTTAGAAAATCAACAATAATTTTATTCCAATAACATTTTAAATAAGTATATTAATATACACCCTAAATAATTATTAATTCATGTTTAGTGTATTTATGCACATAATTGTATTTTTTACTATTAAATATATTATATATATTATGAATATTGCATTTTTCAATTAAAGAACCGCGTAACACGCGAGTATGAATCCATATTCGTTAGTCTGATATGAACATGAAGCTGGGTATGATGATACCATTGCGAAGTTGAAAAACAAAAGGAGAGAAATTACAATACTTGTATTGTTGAGTCAATCAATCATGGAACCCCCAGACGAAAAGATTTCCATCTCCGATTTCAAAAGTTTGATGCCAATCCCACTCTCCTGCCCTCTCACCCAACCCATCTCCCGATTGATCGTTTTCTCAAATCCCACCCACGAACCCACAAACCCCACCCCCAATTTCTCTAACCCCATCACAAAACACAAAATCAAAGCGGCGCTGGAGCTTTTCGATTTCGCCCACTTCCCCACTCTTGTTCAATTCTGGGAGCGAACCATTGCCCCAAATCAGCAAGTATTTCTTCATACATCCGATCTGCCTTTCGGCCTTAGCGTTCTGCGAAAAGGGCTCTGTTCATTTAGAAAACATTGTTTAAATCGTAGATACTCCGCTGATGATTCCGACGGCTGCGGACCTCGGGTTCGGGTTTTCCGGCGAAGGTTCCCGGAGTTTTGCCCGGATGTGGGCTCTTATTCTGCGGAGGAGTTTGATTTGAAAGATTTAGCTGTGGCTAATGGGATTCGCGGATACTTGTCGTTGCCAGTATACGAGCCTGATTGGCAGTGCTGCATTGGAGTGCTTGAGATTTTGACTGTAATGGATGGGAGTTACTGCTTCACTGATGTAATTCACAAAGTATCGGATTCACTCAAGGTTTTGTATTGCTGCTATTAATATCCATTGATTGAACTTCATTTTAATCCTGTGTTTTGGTTTGGATATGAGAATTGAGCTTGTCATGTTTAGTTGAATTGCATAGCCTAATCTTGTGCAATTGTTGAAGATGTGTTGATAAATTTCATGTGCTAAAGAACGTCAATTTATGTTAACCAATCATTTCCTAATAAAAGTCATGTCTGATCATGCAATGAAACATAATTGGCTCTACTGTCAAAAATGATGAACTGTCATTGCTTGCTTATTTATCTATATCTCATATGAAATGTGATCTGCAAATTGGTTACCTGAACTGATTGCCAGAAAGCCCTTGCTACCTCAGCTGTATATTTTATCAGCTAGAGATGTAATTCTCTTTGAGAGACTGTACCCGTTTTTAACAATTATAGATTCAGATAGCTTTAAATTCTCTGATATGCGCTTTTTGGATTGTAGAGAACTAGAGGTGGTTTGAATCTTTGAATTCTTTCATGGGTTATCAATCATAGAACAAGATGCAAATAAGTAAATTGGATGCTACATGTTTTGTAGGAGCAGCTTTATTCTTGTATCTTTGTGATTGTTTGATATGGAAGGCACGTCACATGGGCAAAGATCATGGTTATTTTATACAGGTTAGATTAATAAAGGGTTCCAAACAAATTTGCCAATGAGTGAGTTTGGGATCTAATATTGCAGAATTCATGGACAGTAATCTGCATGTATAGAATTTTGTTCTTGGGTTAGGATTATAGATCTTGTTGTGGATGATTTCCTTCCTGTACCTTTTTCTGCTGTTTATCATATTCACTAACGTGTCTTTGTGATCTTTTCTCTAACTTTGTTCAATAAATATGAAATAAAGTATAGTGTTCTCTTTCCTATTTATGACAGCAAATACCAACTAGCTGCTTTTATTAATTTGTCGACTTTGTCTTATTGTGCATTGCTCATTTGAACTTCACAAAAATGTTATTGTCTACTTCTTTTCTTGTCTTTTTCATTTTCCTTTGTTTCTGCAGGAGGTTGGATTGATGTCCGCTGATATATTTTGGCCATTTGACATGAAACGGCTGGCATATCACCATATTGGAAACGTTAAGTTCATTCCATACTTATTAAACTTTTCACATGCTCTGCTCTAATTGAATTTAGGGGAAATTGCATATTACCACCTGAACTGTGTGATTTGTACACTTCTTCACGAAAAGATTCTTCGATTACACTTAACCTTATGAACTTTTCATGATCTACACTTTACAACCTGAGGGCTGCCGCCGGCAACTCCTTTGGTAGGAACAGTAACTTCAGGGCATGTTCGTCATTTCACATTGGCATTTATATGCATGCGCTGTAATTCCTGCCAGAGTTGCCTGCAATGGCCCTCAGTCTACAACATTCAAGTGGTTTAGCGTACCAAAAATAAAATTTTAAGGCATGTGTGTCATTTCACATCCTGTTAAACTATGTCGCTGCAAATCTTCTAAAAGCAGGGTCGTCCTGAATACGAACGTGCACTGGATGAGATACAGAAGGTTTTGGATGTGCTTTGTAAGATGTACAAATTACCTTTCGCTCAGACATGGGTTGAAAACAATGAAGAAATCATGTCCACTACCAAAAAAGGATCTCTCATCTCAACCCAAAAGGTGTCTTCATTTCAAAAGGACTGCAGTTGGTTCCACCTAAGAAAGGGGCAGGGAATTGTTTGGAAGGCTTTCTCGTCTGGTACTTCGTGTTTCTGCAGAGACATAACCCATTTAAGCATAACTGAATACGCTTTAGTGCTTAGTGCACGTAAAGCTCATTTATCTGGTGGCTTTGCTATTTGCTTGCAAAGTAGTTACACTGGAACTGCTGTTTACGTAATAGAGTTGTTCCTACCTACAGACCAGAATGTTAACAAGCAACTTTCGAGTTTTTTGAGTTCAATGTTAGTCACAATGAAGCAGCAGTTTACAACTTTTAAGCTTGGTTCTGGACGAGAAATAGGAAGCAATTTACCTGTTGCAGTTCTTAAAATCTCAAACGATGATCCACTAGATTCTTTCGTGATATGTCAGGAAAACACTGCTAGTTCATCATCTGTGTTTGAACAAGATGGAGGGGTGGTGCAATCACATGAGGTTACCACGCACAAGAGGAGGAATGAATTACATCCACAGCAGACTGTAAATGTTGGTATGAGAACATTGATCTCGAAAGAGGCATTTAGCCCCGAGGTTCTTGAAAAACGACATGGGAAGAGACTAACAAATTTTTCAGATAATCCCACTGGTATGCAATAGTTGATTGAAATTTGTCTTAATTATGAGTGATTTCTGATAAGCTGATACAATAGTTTTGTTATAAGAATTACTATTGGTGTCAATTAAGATTAATGTTTAAAATCGATAATATCAGCCTATTTGGTGTCAATTTATATACTCCATTACAATCCTTTTACAGACTGCTATTAATCTGATCCCATCTAACAATGTTGTGATATCTGCAGCTAAGAAATCTACATCAAAGAATTTGCGCTCTGTGCCTAATATTAATATAAACAGATGGGCGACGAGGAAGCGAAGCAAAGTTGAATGTCCATTAGTCCCGCGTAAATACGAGAAAGAGGCAATGAGAAATATGGTAGAGTCTATTCAGGAAGCCCCCACTTCTGTTTCTTCTCTTTCATCAATAGCTACACGCATGCAAAATGAAGAAAACATCATGGCTGTGAAGGTAGAGTATGAAAGTGATATTATAAAGTTTGAGATTCCTGTTTCATCTGGAATGAAGAAATTGAAAGATGAAGTGATGAAGAGGATTAAATTAACTGCTGGAACTTTTGACATCCGGTATCGTTGTAAAGATAACATTTGGATAGGACTTGATAGTGATGCAAAATTGCAGGAACACATGAGTGCTATCAGATCTTTGGGTGTGAGAACAATCAAGCTCTTCATTACGACAATGGTGCCACAAACTGAGGTTAAAATCACTGTTAAGGCGGCGTTTCAAGAAGATCTTATAAAGTTTCAGCTCCCTCTCTCAGCAGGTTTGTCAGAATTGAAGAATGAAATGATAAAAAGGTTAAAATTGGAAGATGGAAGTTTTGAAATCAAGTATGGCGATGAAGACAATTGTCGGTTTCTACTAGATAGTGATGCAGCACTGCATAATTGTATCAGTAAAGTGACGTCGTTGCAGAGAAGTACAATGAAACTCTCCATTGAGCCAATGAGAATGAGAAAAATGATTGTGAAGGCTTCTTACAGAGATGATATCATAAAGTTTGAGTATTTTCCTTTTTCTGGAATTAAAAAGTTGGAGGATGAAGTGAGAAAGAGGTTAAAGTTAGAGGCTGGAAGTTTTGTTATCAAGTATGTTGATGGGAACGAAAATGAGATTTCACTGGACGGAGAAGCAGCTCTGGCCAGTCAAATGAGTAGAATGACATCTATGGGCATACACAAATTCAATATATCTCTTCAGCCTAAAAAAAACATTGGATAATCTGGATTTCCCTCATAAAAGTTGTATATAGGAATGATAATAGATTGACACTCTGTCTACAAAATATATAGCTTCATTTAGTTGACAATGAACAATTACACATGTTCCTTTGCATCTCGACTGTTTTGCGTTACATATTTTTCACGCGGTTTCATCTTCTATTCGTTATTATATTTTTCACACGGTTTCATCTTCTATTCGTTATTATACATTCATCGGTTGTTCATATAATGCATGAAACGGGGTAGAACTTAACATTAATCACACCCACTCCTCCCAAAATGTTAAAGTGTCAATGTTCAAATTATACCGCATCTCATCGTGAGACCGTTTCATACAAGTGTCTTTATGTACAATACTATATGCAAAGGATATTACAGTTATATTGGATGCTATAGAAAATGGTATATGAAATAAGACCTCTATCTGATATAAAAATAAATAATGTTAATGATATGGAAAAATGTGAAACCTCAATCTTTTTATACATAATCATAAAGAGAAGTACATAGTTACATTGAATAGTTAAACATTGAGAGTAAAGAGAAATATCTTATCATGGAAAAAGACAACAGAAAATGCAATGTATAAACACTTCAATCCAATGATTTCAAAACCGGACCGGACCGGCCGATTCAACCGGGAACCGGACCCGGAATCGGTCCGGAATCCCCCTAAGAACCAGTTTATAGGTTAAACCTGTCAGAACCGATCAGAACCGGCCAAAATCGGTCAGACCGGTTTTTTTTTTTTAATAAAATTTTAAACTAATTATTATTTAGGTAAAAAAATTATTATTTTTAATACCAATCAATTTTTAACTAATCTTTCATGTGAGTAAGGATCTAGAGCCCCACCCCTTTTATATTACTCTATCTCACATACTTTTTAATACTTATTCAATGTGGGATAGGAAGTTTAGGTAGAATTTAGATCCACCTTCACTCCCTTTTATATTACTCCATCTCACATCTTTCTTAATAATTATTCAATGTGGGATGGGAGATCCACCTTTTATATTACTCCATCTCACATCTTTTTTAATACTTATTCGATGTGGGATAGGAGATTCATAAAATCTACATCCCCTCTCTTTTATATAACTTCATTTTACATTTCTTCCAATACTTATTCGATGTGGTACAAATCTTTTCACGTTTATATTATTTTTATGGTTCAAGTTTGATTAATTAAATTTAAATATTTATATTATAAGTCCATTGATGAATTAATCATTTAAAAAAATAGTAAAGTATAAAAATTTAAAAAAAAAATACACATAAATCATTTAAACGGTTGAACCGTCGGTTGAACCGGTCCGACCGATTGAACCGCTGATCGGTGATCTGTCCGGTTCGATCACCGGTTCGGTTATGAAAACACTGCTTCAATCACAAAATGTACCAAATTGATATATTCATCATCAAGCTTGTTCATTGTACTATCTATTTACTGGTATATAACGTACCAAATTGATATCAACAATCATATTCATCTTCATCATGTATATACATGACGGGCTCACGCTCAGATATTTACAAATTAACACATATTTTTTTTAAAATATTAAAATATCATTCTCAAATTATGCTCGAGTCATACAAGACCTACTCATTACTCCCTCCGTCCGTGATTACTGCAATACTTGTCTTATTTGAACGTCACAACATTACTGCAATACTTCTAAAATTGAAATAACACACAATACTAACAACCTCATAACATCATTTTATTTTCAAAATTGTCACTTAAATCTCTTCTTTATTTTAACTCAAACACACTAAAAATCAACATCTTTACCTTGAATTACCCACAATATCTCTTCTTTATTACACTTAAACCCAATTTTCACTTTTCCCCTTGGTTTGCGTGCCGTTTTCAGTGTTGCAGTCTTTTTGGGACGGAGGGAGTATATTTTGGTGTTTCAATATATAGAAATGATAAACAATGTAACAATCACTTATTCTGTATCATTCCATCTCATATAAAATACTACATCTTTTACCAAATGTATAGAGGAGAATGCAGTTTTCGGATCTCGAATGCTTGCTTGTTAAGAGAGAAGAGTGATTGTGAAGAGAAGACATTTTTAACTCTGAATAAAAAACAATCTTCAACGGATCAAATATATCACTTCCACTTGCAAAATACACGTAACTCTGAATATATATGTATATATAGTTTTGGTATTAATTTCTATATATAGTCAATTATGTATGATCCATCAATTCAATACATGTATAAACTTATGTAATATTAAGGGTTAATTCTAAATAAATACACGACCTTTTGACCAAATATTAATTTAATCACGACCTTCAAAATTATTATATTAAAGTCCAACATTTAATATTGTTGCAAATCAATACATGTTTTTTTTCCTCCGGCCGTGAAGAGGTGACGTGGTTCACCGGAGCATGTGTATACTTGCCAATTAGGATGATACATATTAAATAATATTTTTTTAATTATTCCACATCATATTACACATCCTCAAATGGTTTAGATTTGCAGGGACAAAAAAATTATACCTTAAATTTGCAAAACTACACATCAAATAAACAACAATTAAAATAAAATTAATCTCAAATTGCAAATAAAATTTGAGATAATGACTCTAAGGTGCACAAAATAGGAAGTAGTAACTCTAAGGTACAAATGCAATTTTTTATTACTCTAAGGTGCACAAAAAACTGTACTTTGTTTGAAAAAAACTGCACTTTGTACCAAAAAAGTTGCATTTGAACCTTAGAGTTTTTTAATTTTGCACTTTGCACCTTAAAACTTTCCCCCCATAAATTTTTTATCATTTTCATAAAATTGATCGAATCTCAATAAACAATTCACAAATTTAGTTTAAGAAGATGGACTGCGATGAGAACAACAAGTAAGCGGTTGAGGGAGTGGCAATACAATGGGTGGACTGAAGGGGGGAAGAGAAACTGATGGATTACATTTAATTTTGTTTAATTTTGAAACATATGAACATATTTAATTTTAAAACATTGACGGCAAGAATTAATTTTTAAGGTTTGAAATTTAGATTTAAATAATTTATTTTATTTTTTTAGATTTTATTTATTTTATTTTGTTTTTAATTCACCTTTTTAATATTTTTTATATTTATGAATTAGACATTTCATCCTACGTGTAGTCTGACATAACAAAAACAATAGTTTTGGCGAGCCACATCATCTCTTCACGGCCAGTGAAAAAAAAACGTGTATTAATTTGCAACAACATCAAAGGTTGGACTTTTATACAATAATTTTGAAGGTCGTGATTAAATTGATATTTGATCTAAAGATCGTGTATTTATTTAGAATTAACCCTAATATTAATCACAAAAACTTGTATGCAATATTGCATACAAGTGATATGTGCAATTAGCCCAAATAGAAGAAATATTCATTTTTCGCGGGTCAGGCCCAAAGCCATTTCAGATCCGGCGCTGTCCATTTTCTTCTTCCTCGTGATCCTAGGGTTCTTCTTCCTCGTGATTCCAGATTTTACTGTGGTGCGGTTTTTTCTTCTCTTCTTTTGTCCTTCCTTTTCTTTTCTTTCTCTTCCTTATTCAAATTCTTCCATATTCTTCTCCATTTTTTTCAGTTTTCTCATCCTGACAAATTTGCAGGTCCTTCCGTTTGTTTTCCTCTTGATTTTCTGGCGTAATTTTTCAGATGCTTCTGCACTTTTTTCACGCTGTTTCTGTAAATCTATAATTTTGAACTGAAGATTTTTTTCGCGTGTTGTAACATGAAATAGTCCGACCTGCCAGAGGCAATGTTTCTCCATCTTACACTTGTCATCAAAGATGTGGTTGCTTTGGCCAGGTAGGTCGCGAGGCGACTTAAGAGGCTACGCAAGTCGTCAGGCGATTTAAAAGGCTGTGCAGGTCGAGAGGCGACTTGGAAAAATGTGAAGGCCACTTGGCGACCTGGGAGGTCGCGCAATTCGGAGTCGACTTGGTCTCGAGGTCGGATAAAGGATAAATATGGCAAAGATGCAGGTAGTTAATGGTGCGGATTTTGCGGATCGTAATCATGGTATGTATATCCAGGAGCGAGGATTGCGGGACAAGCCAGGAAACCCTAGCCTGGAGGTTGAAACCATAAGCCAGCCCGCGAGAGAAGCCCATGAAGACTCTTAACCTAGTTCTACATCTATAAATACAACCTGTATCGTTCATTGTAAAGGATCGAACATTTTAGTATTCTAGGCAGAAAATATAGTGAAATATTCTTGGCCTGGTCGCCCCCAGACGTAGTCTTATTCATAGACGAACTGGGTAATCAAATCTTGTGTTTTCTATTGGTTTGATCGATCATACTTATATTGTTATTGTTTGTTGGCCGGAGAATATAATCCGGGTACAACAACTGGCGCCGTCTGTGGGAAATTTTTCGTGAAGAATTATATCAATTCTAAGGAAAACCTATTTTTATGATCAAGCAATGGCAATCAATCAGGTCAATCCTACTGAACGTGGAACTGATGCCCGTGATGGTGACGAAGCCTCTCTGAGCTCGCAGCGCACTTGCCCGGCGGCCCCGCTGATCACTCCTGACTGGTGGAACCTGGTCCAAACACCTGAGGACGCGAAGGCCGTCATGGCCGTCCTTAACAAGAAATGCCTCGCCTTCGACGGCGAGGACGAACCTCCGACCAAAAAGGTCGCCCAGGATGCCGGGACTTCGAAGAACTGGGGCGCTCCGACCAGAAGGGGACATTCGATGGGCCAACTGGCCTACGATCCGGCAAAACATGTTGTAGTTCGAAATCATCGACTCCTGGAGAGACCGGCGAGGTCGAATAATGTGTTCGACCAATTTGGGGACCTAGGGGTCCAGAAAGTCCCGACCTCGACATGCTGATCAGGTGGAGCACGATCTCGCGCTGGCCCTGAACCTACACCACAATGAATTGCCGAGGGGATCAGCCGCCCACCGTGGTGATCCTCCAGTGATGGGTGTAGTAGGAGACCATCGCGATGCTCAGGTCGCGGCATTGACTCGGACGGTCCAGCGACTTATCGAGCGTGTGGAGAATCAAAGCGGGCCAGCAGGGACAGATCACATCCTCACCGTCCCGGACTCTCCGCTCGGGGCCATGGTTACTCTGGCGCCAACCCAGAGAAAGATCAACATAGCGACCTTAGATCGCTACAGTGGAAACACAGACCCAACAGTTCACGTGGCAAAGTACAATTCCTACATGGCCTCTATGGGCGCAACCGACGCGACTAAGTGTCGACTCTTTTCGTTAACCCTGAGCGACCAAGCTCATCAATGGTTTACCTCACTGACGCCATTCTCGGTGGACACCTTTGAACAGCTAGCTCGGCTATTCTTGACGCACTTCACGGCTTTGGCACCTCGACCTGCGACCAGGCAACGTCTAATGAACACCCAGCAGGGTGATACAGAGTTTGATCGATCTTATATGGAGAGGATCGACAAACTCATTCTCGAAGGAGATCCCATAGGGGATGAGGCAAAACTGCTGGGGGCCGTCTCTGGCCTCAGAAAGGGAACCAAGTTGTGGCGGCGCATGACTGCCGAATATCCGACTAGCTATGCCGACTTCCGGAGGCGAGCTAGCGACTTGATCCACACTACGGAGTTGTTGGAATCTCGACTCTCTGATACTAAGGAAGTCGCTGAGCCTAAGAAAAGCTCAAAGAAAGCCGGAGGGCAGTACAAGGCACCTGGCAGCTTCAAGCCTTTTGAAGAAAACATCCCAGTCAAGCTGATGGAAGTATTGGGCATGACTCCCGGGCATGTTTACAATCAGATCAGAGAGCGGGAACTATTCCTCCTGCCTCGCCCTATCAAGAACAAAGGCAAGCTGAACCCCAACAAGTTCTGCCACTTTCACGAGCAAGTAGGCCACTACACAAGCGAATGCAAGGACCTACTTCCCCAACTCTGGAGGCTGTACGAAGATGGTTTGTTGGACGAGTTCGTCAAGCGACCTCAGAAGGATCATGATCGCGCTCAAAGAGGTCGCCAACAGGCAGATCGTCCACGGCAGGGGGAACCCGCTCCCAGAAACGCCAACTAGGGAATGGGGCAGGGGGAGCGACCTATTCCGCCCATGCCCGAGAACACGGAAGATCGTGTCATACATACCCTCTCCCCTCTCAGGACAGTTGGAGGACTCTCCTCGACATCCTCCTCTAAACGAAAGATGAAGGCCGAGATAAGGGAGATAGAAATGTTGGGGAATAAGTTGCACAGATCTATTCGGGGTGAATATTTAAATATAAATTTAATTCTTATGATTATTACTAGCATGAATTAATCCTATATTAATTCAAATAATAATCCAACAACATATCATGCATATAATAATTCACGTAAAACCTACGCATGCGGAATTCTACGAGATTACGTGAACGTACCTCTTGGGATGGCAACGGTGTGACTGATTAGACTAACCGAAAGAACTTCCCAAGTATTCCCTTAGTCCTTGTTCGACTATCCGGTGGAAGGACACTTGTGAACAATTAACAAAAGGAAAATAAATTATGTTGCACCACCTTTGTGGATTTACTAATTTTTCCAGCACATGGAATTGTACTTGGGAATGAAAGAATCATCCCCTATTTATAGAGCACAAGGTGGACGAAAATTTTGTGATAAAACAATGTGGGAAAATCTTTTCTTGATCTCCAAGAAATCTTGAATATATCTCCTATATTTTTTTTCCCATAATTATAATATTCCACAAAAATCCCACCTACTCTATTTTATAGAGTTTTCGAAAATATAGGGTGCCAAGAATCCAAGATTTGGATCTTCTTGAATTTATGAGATATTCTTGTATTTCAAGAAATACATATCTTCCATAATATCTTTTCAAGAAAATCAAGAAAATCTTTCTTGCCCTTTATTTTCAAAAATTTCGAAATCTCTATTATAGATAACCAAGTGGGAGATTTCTTGAATTTAATGAGATAATCTTGTATTCCAAGAATACATATCTTCATTCCATAACAAAATTCAAAGAAAATCTTTCTCCCATCTTATCTATAAAATTCAAAAATATTAAGGAAAAATTAAGCAACAATATTTATTTTATTTTAATCACCCTTTTCAGTTATTGGACTATATGTTGGGCTACTCAGGGGGCCTTTAGGAGAATTAAGATTGGATCTTCTAATGGACCTTGAATATCTAATATTGAGCCACAATATTATTCAAGCCCATAAATATTAATTAATCCCACTACATAATTAATATTGCACTATCCATCTTAACCCATATTACAATCAATATGGCTGCCTTTTTGGGCAGAGAGTGAAGTACCAAATTCATCTGAGTCTCCAGATCATAATCTGCACTTAGAATCTCAAGTTTGTTCAGATGGGCCATCTATTTTGAGGACGTAATCCTTTACGGGTTCGCCCTCCACCATTTTCAGCGATGACATCTCTCGCAAGGTGATCTGACGAGTCCCGCATGTTTTGACTCGTCAGTTGGCTCATCTGATTTTGGTGTGTCAAAAATCCACTTGTGCTTTTGTGCAGTTAGGACAATTATAATTTTCCAATCAATATAGTTTCCATATTGTATTGACTTTAAGTGTAATAACAGTGGATTAAAAGGTAACGACATGCTGAACTGAAATAAATAACTATATGCATAAGCACAAGTATATCACAAGATTCGATCACATGCATCATATTTAAAATCTCAAAAAATATGAACATGCATCAGCCAACATCTCAAAATAGTCTAAATAAGCCACGTGGGGTGGGTCATTATTTAAACACATTCAAGCAGGTTACAAAAAAAAACAATTACAAACCTTTAATATCCAGATTAATAGTTGTCTCCCACTTGACCAATATAAAATTGACAGGGACTTCGAGGAAGTATATGCATATCAATTTTATACCTAAGTAATAACCATGATTAAATACAGGATTATTATTTTGTTTTGAACGAGCCTCGTGGGGAGGGTCATCGTCGCCACTAGTAATAACCCACAATCATCCATTTGGAATTCATTCATGTGAAAGCTATCTTTTGACCGTCCCGTGGGGGGAATTTCTCCAAAAGAATTCACAAATAAATAAATCATGGAGGTCAAAATTAATTCAATTTTATTATCCGGGATAAAATTGTCAATTAATTATTTAAACATACTTAGTAATTTTGAAGGTGAGATTTTTCATTGGGCAATTCTCATGCAAACACATTTAAACAAATTAAATAAAGCATAAGATAGCACAAAATAAATCAAGCAAAACAGAAAAATAAACATATTGGGCACAAATTATCCAATTGTCATGGTTTGATTTTTCTTGGCTTGATCTTGAAGAAACACCGTCTTAAATTTTTCCCACTTGATCGTCTCAAAAAAATACTCCGTTTGAACGCCACGCCCAAGCAAACAAGAATTTGGATGCACGCCAGATCCGCCGGCCACTGCCGTGTTCAACCTCGATGGCCTTTTTCGGCAAAGCGCCCGCCGCCCCTCGGCGAGGGCTCTCGGCGGCGCGACGCACAGAATCACACAGATCGCTGGGGCATACACACTCACCGCCTCCCGCGCCGCAGATTCAGCTGGCCCACGCACATCCTCACCGCCCCCAGGTGTTCGCAGCGCATCCGCCTCCGTCACTTTGGCCGCTCGCGCCGCAGTGCGGCGTGCGCGCTAGCGCCCTTGTCAGGCGCGGCTAGATCTCGTCTTGCTCGGCCCCTCGCCTCGCCTCGACACACCCATGCGTGCCTTGTCTGCGTCCGCGTCGTCCGCGTACCTCCTTTGCACGCGTTTTATGACGTGTTGCCTACGCCCAGTTCAGGATTTTGTCCTTTAATTCTTCGTCTCCGTCCTCGTTTTCAATCCGGTTACAATTTATTTAAAAAATATAAATAAACCTAGATCTAGACTAGTCTATTACATTGATCAAATCAAACAAATCCTAATCTACTCATGGATTTTCTCACGAGGCAAAACGAATCCGAACGAATCGAATTAAAAACCACAATTTATATGCATGCATAAATAAACACATTAAATTCCATGACAATTGGATACCTGCAAAATAGATCTAGCAATTCTACTATCCAATTTCAAATTTAATGTCAACGAATTAAATTACAATTTAAAAAATTCAGAGCCCGAAACCGTGGCTCTGATACCAGTTGTTGGGGAATAAGTTGCACAGATCTATTCGGGGTGAATATTTAAATACAAATTTAATTCTTATGATTATTACTAGCATGAATTAATCCTATATTAATTCAAATAATAATCCAACAACATATCATGCATATAATAATTCACGTAAAACCTACGCATGCGGAATTCTACGAGATTACGTGAACGTACCTCTTGGGATGGCAACGGTGTGACTGATTAGACTAACCGAAAGAACTTCCCAAGTATTCCCTTAGCCCTTGTTCGACTATCCGGTGGAAGGACACTTGTGAACAATTAACAAAAAGGAAAATAAATTATGTTGCACCACCTTTGTGGATTTACTAATTTTTCCAGCACATGGAATTGTACTTGGGAATGAAAGAATCATCCCCTATTTATAGAGCACAAGGTGGACGAAAATTTTGTGATAAAACAATGTGGGAAAATCTTTTCTTGATCTCCAAGAAATCTTGAATATATCTCCTATATTCTTTTTTCCATAATTATAATATTTCACAAAAATCCCACCTACTCTATTTTATGGAGTTTTCGAAAATATAGGGTGCCAAGAATCCAAGATTTGGATCTTCTTGAATTTATGAGATATTCTTGTATTTCAAGAAATACATATCTTCCATAATATCTTTTCAAGAAAATCAAGAAAATCTTTCTTGCCCTTTATTTTCAAAAAATTTCGAAATCTCTATTATAGATAACCAAGTGGGAGATTTCTTGAATTTAATGAGATAATCTTGTATTCAAAGAATACATATCTTCATTCCATAACAAAATTCAAAGAAAACCTTTCTCCCATCTTATCTATAAAATTCGAAAATATTAAGGAAACATTAAGCAACAATATTTATTTTATTTTAATCACCTTTTTCAGTTATTGGACTATATGTTGGGCTACTCAGGGGGCCTTTAGGAGAATTAAGATTGGATCTTCTAATGGACCTTGAATATCTAATATTGAGCCACAATATTATTCAAGCCCATAAATATTAATTAATCCCACTACATAATTAATATTGCACTACCCACCTTAACCCATATTACAGTCAATATGGCTCCCGGTTATTATTTCCTGTGTTTAAGATTATCTAGCCCATTAATTAATTCAAGCCACTGAAATAGCTTTCCATTAATTAATATCTTTTATCCTTGGTCAAGGAACGGTTCAACATTATTATCCATACCGGAAACTAATTCCACTTGCAAGATTTGGTATGATAAAGCTTATGAACCTCTCAAGGGGGCAAATCAAACAAGCGCACTTGCACACGATTCTTCGTATTAAATCTTAGCAATCACATGTGACTAATAATATTGCCCAAGATAAAAAGTATTGAATCTCGTTGATTCTCTACCCATGATAAGTCAAAGCAATAGTTACCAATCATACGTGATCCTATTTAAGGAACGAAGATTAAGAAATAACGAACCACTGAGGTCTAATTCTTCCTTGTTCAGTTCTGAAGAATTTATCCTCCTGTATGTCCTATTCAGTGCATCAGTCATGCACTAGTGTAATCTCTTGGTCAAGACAAGCCAATCTGAGCCTTACACTTCAACCTTTCACGATGGGTTGTTCATTTCCATCTAGGTCGTGAATGGCGTACTTTTAGTTACAAGGGACTGTTAATTTAATCTTCTGTGATCTGGTATCACTAAATTAACTACAATGTAACACGTACGACTTATTGAATAGTTATGCAGTAAATATATGTAACATTCGATAATATTTAAAGCATTAGTGATAAACAATTTATTTCAGTAAATAAGTCTGAAAATTCAGTTTTGATTATACAAAGTAAAAAGCATACTTTCCAGTATAATCCCAACAAGAAAATGCCAAGAAGATGGTGCTCCCAGTCTTTACAGTGGGGGAAGAATCCAGCACGATCGAGTTCGGTGAGAAGGACAAAGCTGGGATAGTCTATCCAAATGTCGACCCCCTCGTGATAATAGCAAATATCATGGGAACTACCGTATGTCGGCTGCTGGTTGACGGGGGAGCCTTCTGTAACATCCTCTTCAAGAAAACCCTGGATCAGCTCGGGGACTATGAGGCGTACATCACTCCCTGCGACCACGTTGTGAAAGGCTTCGATGATGCAACGGTAAAGCCGACAGGGATGATTTGGTTGGCCGTCGAGCTAGTCTCCACTCTGAATAGTGAAGTTAGGGCAACTAGGTTGTTAGATTTTCTAGTTGTCGACCTCCCAAGTTCCTATAACGGCTTTCTTGGGAGGCCGTTTGAGCATGAATTTGAGGTTGCGTCCTCCACTTTCTATTTTTGTGTAAAATTCCCCACCAAGAGTGGGCTGGTCGGCACTGTTAAGGGCGACCAGGTCAATGCTAGAGGTTGTTTGATTTATTCTTCGTCTCTTTTCAATTCCGCATCAACACCTATCAAACAAACACTTGTAATAGGTAGTGAGAAACAAGAAGAAATGAACAACAAAAGAGCAAGTAACATAAGAAGCCGACCTCGACCCAAGAATGGGACCCGAACCTGAAGAATTTCTAATCGAGGCCGAAATCGACGACCCCCGCCAAGATGGCCCAAGGGCCATCCAGGGGGAGGAACTCGAAAAAGTCAAGGTAGATCCAGCTCGCCCAGATCTGGAAGTCATCATAGGCTCCAAGATACCGAACGACCTGAAGGGGGAAGTCATCGACTTTCTTAAGAAGAACTTGGATGTCTTCGCATGGTCGCACAAAGATATGGTAGGGATCAATCCGGAAGTCGCCTACCATCGACTACACATCGACCCCACCTGGAGGCCGATAGCCCAAAAGAGGCGGAAATTTGGCCAGGAAAAATATGCAGCACTGGCTGAAGAAGTGAAGAAGCTGCTAGATAACAACCTGATTATGCAGACCGATCAGCCACAGTGGGTAGGCAATGCGGTGTTGGTGAAAAAGTCAAACGGAACCTGGCGACTTTGCATTGATTTTACCGACCTCAAAGAGGCCTGTCCAAAAGATTTCTTCCCCATGCCTCACATCAACCACCTGATACCAAATTGGTAAATCGGTAGAGGTCTACGTCGACGATATAGTCGTCAAGAGTCTAAAAAGGGAAGACCACCTGGCACACCTCGCACAAACCTTCAACATCCTTAGGAAATTCAACATGAGACTCAACCCCAAAAAATGTAACTTTGGAGTTGAGTCGGGGAAGTTCTTGGGGCATTTGGTTAGCAAGCGAGGAATAGAAGCGAACCCGGTGAAGGTTAAGGCCATACTAGATATGGGGGCACCCCGAAATGTGAAAGAAGTTCAAAAGCTCACGGGATGTCTAGCCGCACTGAACAGGTTTATCTCCCGAATGGGGGACAAATGCAAGCCAATGTTCGATACAATAAAAAAAAAAACCAAGTTCGAGTGGACACCCGAGAGCCAAGAAGCTCTCGAGAAAATAAAAGCTTATCTGGCAGATGTGAGCATTCTGTCCAAACCCGTCCCAGGAGAGAAACTTTTCCTATATCTCGCGGCTTCGGAAACCGCTCTAAGTGCAGTGCTTGTCCGGGCTGAGGGCCAGACTCATTTTCCCATCTATTTCGTCAGTCAGACACTGAACGAGACAGAGCAACATTATCCATCCCTAGAGAAGCTGACATATGCACTAGTCATGAGTGTAAGGAAGTTGAGGCCATACTTTTTCGACCATCAAGTCGAAGTTCTCACTTCCCTGCCCTTGAGGAATGTGCTTCACAGACCTGATACGACAGGTCGGTGCCTCAAGTGGGCCATCGAGGTCGGGCAGTATGGAGTGACATATGCACCATGGCCCGCCATCAAAGCCCAAGCGCTAGCCAATTTTATCATCGAGATCACCTTCCCTTCAGAGGCCGGGTGCTCAAACAGCCAGCCGTTGGAGTTATTTGTGGACGGGTCAGTGACCTCCCACAAGTCGGGGGCCGATTTAGTTCTGATGAGTCCAGATGGTATCTCTTTCCAAAATTCCATTACCTTCGACTTTCCCGCGACAAATAATGAGGCCGAATATGAGGCACTCATCAGCGGCCTAGAGATGTCGACGACCATGGGCGTCAAAAGACTCCCAGCTTGTAGCCTGTCAAGTTTCGGGAGAATACGAGGCACAGGATGACAGGATGGCAGCCTACCAGGAGATCGTAAAAATATTGTGTCAAAAATTTGAACAAATCCATGTCAAACTGATCCCAAGAGAGTAGAACTCACGAGCCGATGCCTTAGCACGGTTGGCGACTTCCGAAGGATCACCAAAAATGAAGGATGTCACCATCACGACACTTTCCCACCCCTCCACCACACACATGAAAGTCGCGACTTTAGAATCCCCAGTGTCGAACTGGATGACACCCATCATTGAATACTTGACTAGCGGCCTCCTGCCAACTGATCGTGTTCAAGCTCGGCAACTACAACTGCGAGCCGCACAGTACACAATGCTCAATGACGAATTATACAAGCGAGGCTTCAGCACACCCCTACTTTGATGTATTACACGAGAGCAAGGGCAAGTTGTCCTACGCGAAATTCAGGAAGGGGTGTGCGGGAACCACGCCGGGGGGGGAAGTCGCTGGCCCACAGGAGCACAAGGCAAGGATATTTTTGGTCAACTCTAAGGGCCGATGCTATCATTTTTGCCCGCAAGTGCCATAGATGCCAAATCTATGCCCCTATTAGTGTTAGTGCCCTAGAGACAATCTATTTCAAGGACATAATGCTCGATGATATTCAGTTTGATTTAATATTATAGTTCATTAAATATTAATGTATGGCAATACACTTGTTTGAATATCATGTTTGATTGTTTGCATTTATTCATGCAAGTGTTCCCATGAGTCATTGTTGTCATTGAGGTTGTGAGAACTCAGATGACTTAAGCATGATTCTCAAATAGCCCCAATCAAGGATCATCAAGAATGGGATATTGGTGATACAATGGAGATTGGTGTGCGATCTGCATCATACTCTTAGAGAGTGTAGTAAGATCTCACTTACTACGAGATACTAGGTATCTCATGATGGATGCACAAATACCTTAGAGGGTATTGGTATACCCATCCGAGAAACCGTTTGATGTATTTCCACTATATGTGTCTACGGGAGTCTCGGTTAGTGGGATCGATGTGATACTCCTTTGACTTGAGGTCAATACGCACGACATGTGTGGGATGATGAACTTTGACCATGAGCGACGCTTGCACCCTAACCATGGGTAGAAATGACTTGGATTGGGCTCATCACGAAGTACATGTGCATAGTAGTTGAGCCAAGAATATGATTCATTCCTCAAAGTGAATTTAGAGAGAATACTCATCTTCTCATCATAATTGGATCAAAGTCATCGGCCGATGCACGTCAACTTAGACTTTGTGGCTAAGTGTGACATACATGATCAATTAGTGATTAGAGATAATATGATTAAGTTATTTGAATAGACACTTCATCATGTTCAAGACTTAATCGAGTATTCGCGAATGAAAGGAGGAAATCGTAATAGCCCATGTTTCAGTTACAGGTAGTTGCACGTTTCTCGCAACGTACCTCATATATTGAGAATGTCTGATTTATTGTCTAGGGTTCAATTAAGACCGTTAGTTTGACTAATCGCTCGATATATGAGGGCCTATGGGTAACACAACAAGTAGTTCCCTTTTACGGATTATAGTTGGTTGATTAAATGTTAAATTGGATTTAATATTTAATTTATGGAGAATTAATTAATAATAGATTAATTTGGAATTAATTATTATTAATATTTAATTAAATTGGATTTAATTAAATAGAATTCTCAATAATAATATTTGGAATATTATTGTAGGATTTAATATATATGGAATTAAATCCGAAGAGATTTGATATACATGGGAATTAAATCCGTAGAGATTTTATATGTGGGAAATAAATCTAAGAGATTTATTTAAATTAAGATTAGGGATTTTATTTCCCAATCAGGTTAGCTTAAAATTTAAGCTGAGTCTTTCCTATATATATGAGCTCTTGGGAATTCACAAATGACGTTCTTCAAATTCTCTCCATAAAATCTAGAATAAGAATTTTCCTAGCAAATTCCTTCTCAGATTCAACGCTGGCAAATCTGTGCAAGTCCG
Organism: Stenogyne calaminthoides; assembly: GCA_037126765.1. Taxonomy (NCBI): domain Eukaryota; kingdom Viridiplantae; phylum Streptophyta; class Magnoliopsida; order Lamiales; family Lamiaceae; genus Stenogyne; species Stenogyne calaminthoides. The sequence goes on along the minus strand of JBBCBC010000008.1, from coordinate 41,911,305 downwards.
TGAACGGGGATTACGTGGATATCATAGTTGAGAAATCTACTCTCGATTTACTGTAAGATTTCTCGTTATGATTATTGTAATCTATATGCAATTAACTGTTTGTTGTTGGTGAATTTTAATTTCCGCTGCGCATGTATTACGTGTTTACGTGCCTCTAAATTCCAACAGTGGTATCAGAGCTCAGGCTCTTGATTTAATTGCATAGTGTATTGGTTTTATTTTTTTTTAAACCTGGGGCACGACTGTTTGGAACAACTGCACCCTTGATTATTTTATTTTGGGGTTTACATATGTTAATTGTTTGTGAAACCCTTTGGGCTCTTCGTCTCCTTCCTTGGGAAGCTTCGCCAGATTAGGGTTTGGAACCCCAATCGGTCGCTCCGGCTCAATCTTCAACACGGCGCCGCTTCGCCTGGCGACGGACCGCCGCAACATCGCTTGAGACAGTAGCTTTGCACTGCGACTCGCGATGGTCGCGCGACTCCACGACGAAGCGAGCGACGGCCGTATGCGAACTCGACTCCGGATCTCGTAGAAAAGATTGAAAAATCATAATCGATAGGGAATTATCATAAAATTATCCTAATGAAAATAGGGATAAGCATCCATATGATCCCATAGACTTCTTTTAAGGACGACCCGCGGCGGCATAATCGTCGCCTTCTTACACTTGGATGAAGGTACGCGACGCCCCGTGCGGCGGCGATTCCTCGCATGCTGATTCGTCCCTGTTTTTGAATCAATTTGATGGGTTGCTTTGCGCACGTGCACCGAAGCACGAGTTCGACCCGGATGCGCTCGGGTCACATAGCGACGAGGCGACTCATGATCTCCGTTGCAGCGACGGCCAAACACTTGGTTGCAATTTTGGGCCGATGTGTTTGTGTCCGCTGCTGTTCTTCATTTCTGTCCCTTTTGAGAATCCCTCGAATAGTCTAATTGATTACTTGTTGGACTCGAATATGTTGATGAATTGATTGGATTAATTATGAAAACTGTGATTGATGAATTGTTTGTTGGATTTTTGGATAAATGGATGTCCCAATTACATATTGGATGCTGTCGGATTTGGGTGATGATGAACGGAGGACCATCTAGCAAATTTGATTTGGCTAGGTTCTCCCATGCAATTTTTGAAATTGCATTTGAGCCCCTATAAATAAGATAATTAAAATGAATTTTAAGATTAAAAGGTTTAATTTTAAAATAAAATTGAAAGTTGAACTTTTGATTGAATATTAATTAGATTATTTTAAAGAATTAAAATTGGATTTTAATCATAATTAATTGGATTAATTATTAGCTTTTAATAATTTAAAATCGAATTTAAATTGGATTTTGAGATTCGATTTAGAAGAAATTATTAAATCCCACTTGTTTAACTAATTTTAATTAATTCGTTAACGCTTTTATAGTCCGCATTATAATTGTTTGGGTAGGCGGCGCCCAATATTTGTCGGACCGTATTAATTGTTTGGGTAGACGGCACCCATATAAGTGTTAGTCCGTTTAATGTCATGTTTGGGTAGGCGGCGCTCAATATGTGCTCAAATGTGATGTAGATTAACATGATTCGATCTCGATTAAGCAATTAATACCCCGCCTTTAAAAATGATCCTCGCTAAAATATGATTTTCATTGAATTGAACGATGCCTTCCATCAAAATTAAAAGTAAACGGGAGATTTCGTTCCAATGAGTATTTAAGGCCCAAGTCTTTTGCTCGGATCTACATCTAACAGGACTTTTATAGGGACACGAAGTGTCACCGCTTGATGGTTGTAAATCAACTTGACTTTGTTTCACCAGCCCAAGCAGGGAAACGAAAGTCAAGGGGCATCAGATTGAACTAGGTTCAATCAACTAGGAGTTGCAGTTTTGCAATTGGTTTGGAGACCTACCAGTTATGCTATTGCAGTAATCAACCCAAGCAGATATTGTGATAGTAGGAATGTGGATCCTAGTCCATTATAATTTATATTAGATATAAATTCGTATTCTTCCTATGAGGTCGTTGAATATGTGAAAATAATGGAGACAAAATAAACACAAAAGAAAGGCCATGTTTATTTTGATTGCTGAATATTGATCATAGGAATTATGTGTTTAATTCCCGTTTTATTTTATTTCTCTTGGTTAGTTGAAGTATATAACTGTTATTGAGATGTGTTTTGGAAACAAACAAATTGGCTATACCAAATTTTCTGAACTGACACCTAAATGTGTGTGTTGGACACACCAATCCCGGTTAGCCCTGCAGCTGGTCCCCTGAGGCAGCCACGTTTAACGTAGCAGCTCAGAATAAGCATCAAAAGGATGGTTCCCAGACGCAGTGTGTGATGTTGCTCGGCATGACTCCTGAATTGCTAGGCAACATGAGAAAATGGGTCTCTTCTAAATGCTCAAGCATCTGAAGGATCTCTTTGATTCTGAATCTCGTTCTGAGATTTATGAAGTGATGAGAGATATGTTCAAATGCCGATTAGCTAAAGGAGAGAAGATTTCACCTCATGTGCTTAAGATGATAGACCCAATTGATAAACTTGGTAATTTAGGCTTTGAGTTAAAAAACCAACATTTTCATTTTTGCTATCCTCCAGTCGCTCCCGAATTCATATTCTAACTTCATTGTGAACTATAATATGAATAAGACGGATGCGACCATGCCTGAACTTCACAACTTGCTCAAGATTTTGAGTTCACTATCACTAAGATGGTGTTCAAAAGAAGGAGCGGGTAAATAAGGATGTGTGCCTCTACTGTGAGTAGAATAGGGCACTGGAAGAAGGACTATAAGGTTCTGGTTGCTAAAAGGAAGGCACTGGGTGCTTCTGACACTAGAACATGTATGTTTGTTATTAAGATACACATATCCACAAATAGTGCTTACTGTTGGGTATTAGATACCGGATATGACTCACACATTTGTACGAATGTGAAGGGGCTCATATGTCTTAGGGCAGTTAGGCCGGGTGAAGTCGTCTTACACGTGGAAACGGAGCAAGAGTTGCTACTGAACGCGTGGGGACTTATGTATTAGACTTACCCTTTGGTTTTAGATTAGAACTTAATGATTGTCATTTAGTTCTTTCTATTACTCGCAACATGTATTTGTTGCATTGTGGATATAATGTTCTTAATATACAAAATAAAAGACTCAAACTTAGTAATCATGAAAACCAGACTTACTTGTGGCATTGTAGACTTGATCATGTAAATGAGAAAGGAATTGCAAGGTTAAGAAAGTTAGACTACTTAGCCCCATTTGATTTTGAGTCATATGGAGATTGCGAATCTTGTCTCAAGGGCAAGATGATCAACAAACCTTTTTCTGGGAAAGAAGTGCGTGCCAAAGAAGTTCTAGAGCTGATCCACAACAATGTGTTGTTGGGATTATACTGGAAAGTATGCTTTTACTTTGTATAATAAAACTGAATTTCGGACTTATTTACTGAAATAAATTGTTTATCACTGATGCGTTAAATATTATCGAATGTTATATATATTTACTGCATAACTATTCAATAAATAGTACATGTTACATTGTAGTTAATTTAGTGATACCCGATCACAGAAGATTAAATTAACAGTCCCTTGTAACCAAAAGTACACCATTCACGACCTAGATGGAAATGAACAATCCATCGTGAAAGGTTGAAGTGTAACGCTCAGATTGGCTTGTCTTGACCAAAGAGATTACACTAGTGCATGTCTATTGCACTGAAGAGGACCTACAGGAGGACAAATTCTTCAGAACTGAACTAGGAAGAATTAGACCTCAGTGGTTCGTTATTTCTTAATCTTCGTCCCTTAAATAGGATCACGTGTGGTTAGTAAGTATTGTTTTGACTTATTACGGGTAGAGAATCAACAAGATTCAATACTTTATATCTTGGACAATATTATTGGTCACATGTGTAGCTAAGATTTAATACGAAGAATCGCGTGTACAAAATCACGCTTTGTTCGATATGCTCCCTTGGGAGGTTCATAAGTTTTATCATACCAAATCTTGCAAGTGGAACTAGTTTCCTAGATGAGTAATAATGTTGAACCGTTCCTTTACCAAGGATAAAAAGATATTAATTAATGGAAAGCTATTTCAAAGGGCTTGAATTAATAAATGGGCTAGATAATCTTAAACACGGAAATAATAACCGGAGCCATATTGACTATAATATGGGTTAAGATGGATAGTGCAATATTAATTATGTAGTGGGATTAATTAATATTTATGGGCTTGAATAATATTGTGGCTCAATATTGATAATTCAAGATCCATTGGAAGGTCCAATCTTAATTCTCCTAAAGGCCCCCAAAGTAGCCCAACATAAAGTCCAATAACTGGAAAAGGTGTTTAAAAATAAAATAAATTTGTTGCCTATTTTTCCTTGTCTTTTTTGAAAAATATGGATAAAAGGGGAGAAAGACTTTCTTTGAATTTTGTTATGGAATGAAGATATGTATTCTTGGAATACAAGATTATCTCATTAAATTCAAGAAATCTCCCACTTGGTTATTCATAGAGTTTGTTTCGAAAATTTTGAAATATAAAGGGCAAGAAAGATTTTCTTGATTTTCTTGAAAATATATTATGGAAGATATGTATTTCTTGAAATACAAGAATATCTCATAAATTCAAGAAGATCCAAATCTTGGATTCTTGGTCCCTCTTATTTTCGAAAATTCACCATAGCAAGATAAGGTGGGATTTTTGTGGAATATTTTAATTATGGGAAAAAGAATATATGAGATATATTCAAGATTTCTTGGAGATCAGGAAAAGATTTTCCCACATTATTTTTCCCTAAAAATTCGACCACCACCCTATCTATAAATAGGGGATGTTTCTTTCATTCCCAAGTGTAATTCCATGTGCTGGAAAAATTAGTAAATCCACAAAAGTGGTGCAACAAATTTTATTTTTTCCTTTTAGTAAATTGTTCGCGGGAATCCTACCACCGGATTGTCGAGCAAGGATTAAGGAAATACTTTGGGAAGGCTTTTTGGTGTGTTTTCATCGACAAGTCCATTTCCATTCCAAGAGGTAAGTTTACGTAAACTCGTAGTAATTCCGCATGCGTAGGATTTACGTGAACTGTTTATATGCATGATTTATTGTTGAATTATTATTTGAATTAATATAGGATTAATTCATGCTAGTAATAATTGTTAGAATTAAATTTGTATTTAAATATTCATCCCGAATAGATCCAGACAAATCGTTCCCAACATGTGTGTGGACCATCGCCCACTCTAGCTAAGGGTCACTTCGGATACTTCATCACTTTTACTGATGATTTCTCGAGATACGGATACGTGTATCTTATGAAACATAAATTCGAATCTTTTGAGAAATTCAAAGAGTTTAAGGTTGAAGTAGAGAAGTAACTTGGTAAGAGTATCAAGACTCTTTGATCAAATCGAGGAGGTGAATACCTTAGCCATGAATTCATTGATTACTTGAAGTTACATGGAATCCAGTCACAATGAACTCCTCCCGGAACACCTCAGATGAAAGGTGTGTCCGAGAGAAGAAACCGAACCCTGTTAGACATGGTAAGGTCCATGATGAGCTTTTCCTCTCTTCCGACATTCTCATGGGAATATGCGTTACAAACCTCAATTTACATTCTGAATAGGATTCCATCTAAATCGGTTGAGCACAGACCATATGAACAATGGTGTGGCAAGAAGCCAACTTTTACACATATCAAATGTGGGGTTGCCCCGTGATTGTGAAAAAGATGCTTACTGATAAGTTGGAATCCAAAGGTGAAAAGGGTTACTTTGTGGGATATCCTAAGGAAACTAAAGGATATTACTTCTATCCACCTGAGAAGCAATCAGTGATTGTTTCTAGGCAGACCAAGTTCCTCGAAAAAAACAATGTCTTTAAGGAACAAGGTCGTAAGCTGATAGAACTTGAAGAAATTCAAGAACCACAAACTAACAAAGAGACTGATATCTTGTTAAAGCAACATGACAAGAAATCAGTGGGAGCATTCAACAACTTTCACGGTGGGAGTCTTTCACTAGGTGATCGTCTTTCAGCCAGTGGGAGCATAATTGGAGTATGCTTGCCAGTCCAAGAACCTCCAAGTGGGCTGAATGAGAACAACATAGTTCAAACTCCCGCCCGAGAGGCATCTGAAAGTGTAGCTCTTGAGGACTCTCCGGACATTGATGAAATCAATGCACCACAAAATTTTCACGATCAGAATGTACAACCTGCACAACCACAGCTCCGTAAGTCAATTAGGAATCATAATCCGCCCATTAGATACGGTTACCTCTTGGAGAACTCAATAATATGGACATACCGGATAAAGATGATCCTAATACTTATTCTGAAGCAATATCAGATATTGATTCGGGAAATGGCATGAAGCCATGAAATTCGAGATGGACTCGATGTACACCAATCAAGTCTGGGACTTGGTTGAGTTGCCTAAAGGGGTTAGACCCATATTTTGCAAATGGGTCCTCAAGCGTAAGACCAATACAAAATGGCAAAGTACAAACCTACAAAGCTAGGTTGATAGTGAAGGGTTATAGTCAACACGAAGGCATTGACTATGACGAGACCTTCTCACTAGTTGCAAAGATCAAGTCCATTCGAATTTTACTTGCGATAGCAGTACACTATGATTATGAGATTTGACAGATGGACGTCAAAACAACTTTCCTCAATGGAGACATTGATAAAGAAGTGTTTATGACTCAACCAGAAGATTTTATATCTAAGTCAAATTCTAATCTAGTATGCAAACTAAAGATATCTATTTATGGATTGAAGCAAGCTTCTAGGAGTTGGAATATCCGATTTGATGAAGCTATCAAGTCCCTTTTGAATTCATCATTAATTCGGAAGATCATTGCGTTTATTGTAAACGCAGCGGGAAGAATATTGTTTTCATAATCGTGTATGTCGATGACATAGTGATTTTGGGAAACAATATCTCGTTAATGCAGTCCGTTAAATATTTGTTGTTAAAGACTTTCATGATGCAGGGTCTTGGTGAAGCCTGCTAAATCCTAAGGATCAAGATCCACAGGGATAAATCCAAGAGGATGTTGAGGCTGTCACAATCCACCTATATAGACAAGGTGTTGAAGCGTTTTACGATGGAGAACTCTAAGAGAGGGTCTCTACCGGCAAATCATGGGATAAAGCTATCAAAGAAGGATTGTTCTTATGTTGAAGCTGACGTCAAGCACATGAAAGATGTCCCATATGCATATGCAATTGGGTCAATCATGTACGCCATGACTTGCACTAGGCCAAACGTGGCCTACGCTATCAACATCACTGGTAGATACCAACAGAATCCGGGTAAGTCTTACTGGATTGTTGTCAAGACCATTCTGAAGTATCTTATACGAACTAAAGAATGTTTCCTTGTCTATAGTGGACAGTCAGAACTAGTAGTGACTAGTTATGCTGACGCAAGTTTCCAATCCGATTGTGACGATTACAAATCACAATCAGGTTACGTTTCACTCTCAATAATGAGGCGATTAGTTAGAATAGTTCCAAGAAGAAGACGACCGCAGATTCAACAACCGAAGCTAAGTACATTGCTGTATCAGAAGCCTTAAGGAGGCTGTCTGAATTTTATGGTTCTTAAGAGAACTAGGGGTAGTTCCGAGTGCCAGTTGTCTAATAAACTTGTATTGAGACAACGTTGGTGCGATTGCGCAAGCAAAGGAACCAAGATCGACAAGCAGTACCAGGCTTATCATTTGATTCGATAGATCATAACGATAGGAGAAATAGAATTAAAATGTATTCCCACATATTTAATTTGGCAGATCCTTTCACCAAAACACTGAGTGTTCATGTACACACTAGACATTTGATGGTCTAGGGGTTAGACATGTAGGTGATTGACTCTAGTCCAAGTGGGAGATTGTTAGTGTTAGTGTCCTAGAGACAATCTATTGTAAGGACATAATATTCGATGATATTCAATTTGATTTAATATTATAGTTCATTTAATATTAATGTATGGCAATACACTTGTTTGAATATCATGTTTGATTGTTTGCATTTATTCATGCAAGTGTTCCCATGAGTCATTGTTGTCATTGAGGTTGTGAGAACTCAGATGACTTAAGCATGATTCTCAAATAGCCCCGATCAAGGATCATCAAGAATGGGATATTGGTGATACAATGGAGATTGGTGTGCGATCTGCATCATACTCTTAGAGAGTGTAGTAAGATCTCACTTACTACGAGATACTAGGTATCTCATGATAGATGCACAAATACCTTAGAGGGTATTGGTATACCCATCCGAGAAACCGTTTGATGTATTTCCACTATATGTGTCTACGGGAGTCTCGGTTAGTGGGAGCGATGAAATACTCATTTGACTTGAGGTCAATACGCACGACATGTGTGAGATGATGAACTTTGACCATGACCGACGCTTGCACCCTAACCATGGGTAGATATGGCTTGGATTGGGTTCATCAGAAGTACATGTGCGTGGTAGTTGAGCCAAGAATAGGATTCATTCCTCAAAGTGGATTTAGAGAGAATACTCATCTTCTCATCATAATTGGATCAAAGTCATCGGCCGATGCACGTCAACTTAGACTTTGTGGCTAAGTGTGACATACATGATCAATTAGTGATTAGAGATAGTATGATTAAGTTATTTGAATAGGCACTTCATCATGTTCAAGACTTAATCGAGTATTTGCGAATGAAAGGAGGAAATCGTAATAGCCCATGTTTCAGTTACAGGTAGTTGCACGTTTCTTGCAACGTACCTCATATATTGAGAATGTCTGATTTATTGTCTATGGTTCAATTAAGACCGTTAGTTTGACTAATCGCTCGATATTTGAGGCCTGAGGGCTTATGGGTCACACAACAAGTAGTTTCCTTTTACGGATTATAGTTGGTTGATTAAATGTTAAATTGGATTTAATATTTAATTTATGGAGAATTAATTAATAATAGATTAATTTGGAATTAATTATTATTAATGTTTAATTAAATTGGATTTAATTAAATAGAATTCCCAATTATAATATTTAGAATATTATTGTAGGATTTAATATATATGGAATCAAATCCGTAGAGATTTGATATACATGAGAATTAAATCCGTAGAGATTTTATATGTGGGAAATAAATCTAAGAGATTTATTTAAATAAAGATTAGAGATTTTATTTCCCAATCAGGTTAGCTTAAGATTTAAGCTGGGCCTTTCCTATATATATGAGATCTTGGGAATTCACAAATGACGTTCTTCAAATTCTCTCCATAAAATTTAGAATAGGAATTTTCCTAGCAAATTCCGTCTCAGATTCAACGCTGGCAAATCTGTGCAAGTCCGTGAACGGGGATTACGTGGAAACCATAGTTGAAAAATCTGCTCTCGAGTTACTGTAAGATTTCTCGTTATGATTATTGTAATCTATATGTAATTAACTGTTCGTTGTTGGTGAACTTTAATTTCCGCTGCACATGTATTACGTGTTTACGTGCCTTTAAATTCCAACAGCCCCTTCCATTAAAGTCGCCCCAGAGGAACTTACGAGCATCCTCAGTCCTTGGCCATTCGCGAAGTGGGGGATAGACATCATTGGGTCACTCCCAACAGCCCCCAGCTCGGTCAAGTACGACCTGGTAGTAGTGGATTACTTCACGAAATGGGCCGAGACTGAGGCATTGGCAACTATAGACCAAGATCACGTCATTAAGTTCATATGACGAAACATCATCTGCAGATTCGGACTGCCTCAGGCGACCATATCTGACAATGGAAAACAGTTTGACGACCTCAAAATAGACATTTTTTTTTCAAGAAATGGAAGATCACGAAGCTCTTCTCAACTCCATACCATCCCCAATCGAACGGTCAGGTCGAGGCCGTGAACAAAATCATCAAGCACACGCTCAATACTAAGATTGAGGGAGGAAAAGGGAAATGGGCTAGCGAGCTCCCGGATGTGTTGTGGGCATACAGGACGACCTGCATAAACTCAACAGGAGAAACTCCCTACTCGCTGGCTTTCGGAACCGAGGCAGTCGTACCCGCGAAAGTCGATTTTCCCAGTCTTCGCACAAGCCAGGTCGCCTTCGACCACAACGAGGAGGCCTTGGTCAAAAATCTAGACCTACTCGAAGAGAAGCGCTTAGAAACCAACTTGAGAAATGCAAGATACAAGCAAATGTCGGAGAGGTACTATAAGAAAAAGATACTCAGAGAGTCAAGGGGAGCCCTCGGTCCAAACTGGGAGGGTCCTTTCCAAGTCTCAAAGATCTTATCAAATGGAGCCTACGAGCTCGAGAAACCAGAAGGTACCAAGGCCCAATATCCGTGGAATGCGACCCACCTGAAGAAATACTATCAGTAGGTTCACATCCATGTAAATAAGTTGTATCAATTGATAATAATGATCATCCCTTTCCCAATTTCCTGTGTAAAAACCAAGCGGGTTGCATAAAGAAAAACATGTGTGTGATAATATGCGAATTACCCGAGGTGCGACTTTCGACATACTGGAGGAAAAATCACAACCCAATAAGGTGTGATTAACCCCGACTTTGTAAGACGACTAAGCAACATCCGAATAACAAGTCGCATAGACAATAAGAAGACAAGGATTAAGCAAAAAGTAAAAGTCGCATAAGGAAATCAAGTCGGCACAAAGAAGGAATTAACAAAAGGAGAATTTTCATTAAGTAAAGCCCGAAGGCCGGTACAAGAAGAGTTAAAAAAAATACATGTAAAGAAAAAAGTACATTGTCTTCAACCAGTAATTTTCTTCTTCAAGGTCCGGCCGAGCTGGCAGTGGGTCCTTCAGAGGCCTCCCCTCCCACGACCTCGGGCGGAGGACGAACTGTTCCAAAGGGGGTCTCGGGAGTTGGGTCGGCAGAACCCGGTGAGACATCCTCAGTGTCCGGAGTAGGGCGCACGATCGGACTCGGATTGGCGAAGAAGGAGAGGTCGATACCTATGTCTTCCAGGTCCTTGATCTCCAACAGGATGTTGGGGGCCGGGGGATTATCGCAGACATAGTCAGAAAGCTCGGCGACAAGCCCGCTGAGGTCGCCTGTGGGGTTTGTCTTGTGGCAGATCCGGATGGCACCCACAAACGCCATCACATACGCAAAATTGACGTTTAGCTCCTCCAGCTGCCTCGAATCTAGCCTCTGGCGACCAACTTTTTGCCTCAATTCAACCTTTTTTCTCGCCTCCGCCAAAGGTCCTAACGGCCTTTCTCGAGCCATTTGCCTTCTCAGCGAAGCTCCCCGACCTCGCCATGCGACCTTCAAGAGTCGAGATCCATTGAAGGTGCTCGGAGTTAGTTTTCTCTAATTTCTTCTGGGTCTCGGCCGCAGTCAGGATCGACTTGGCCTGGTCGGCAACCCGGGCCAGTGACTTCCGCATATTCTCGAGCTCTATCTCCAGCTGGGCACTGGATTTCTCCAGGAAGAAGGCCGCCTTCTGGGAGTGGACGAGGGCTGAGTACAGGTTGCCCTTCACCTTCTGACATCAGGCATTGGCGTACCGGGCCAACCACCGAGGCAAATTTCAGAGGGCCTCGAGTAAGGTACCCAAAGCGCCTCCTGGGCACCCCGACCGAATTAGGCTGGGCGACCTTAAAGTTCACCACCTCCGGGAAAAAATTGGTCGGTCCGAACTCAGGGCTGCGAAGAGATGCAAGTCGTCAGTCAATGATAAGGAAAAAAGTAAGGGAGAAGAAAGAAGAAGGAAAACTTACTCGTCCACCCGATCGGCTTCCCAGCCCAGCCAGGAGTCGTCCTCCGGATGACGACCTCCCTCGGGGGCGGGGGCAGACTGTGAGGTCGGGCGCGAAGGAGTGGGCTGTGAGGCCGGGCGCAGGGGCGACCTCCCAAGCCCCCGATTGATCTCGGACCGGTAGGAGCCTATCTCCTCCCTCACCCTCTTCCGAGCAGGCTCGAAAGTCGGCGGAGTCGGCCCCATGTCCTTCCTCTTCCCTTTATCGGCGGCAGAGGGACCGGAGGGGACCGAGCTTGGAGGAGCGACCTCGGAGGTCGCCGCATGCCTCATCTGACCAAGCACGGACTTCTTGCGGGCAGACATCACGACGGTAGGTGGTTGGCGTCGGTAAACGGGGATAGTAGGGACTGCACACAAGGAAAATTGGTCAGACATGTCTCGAATAAGAATTCTAAGTAATGACAAATACGAATTACTTACAAGGGATCTTTAGATGACGTGGATACGTGTACAAGCTGGCCTTGAGACGATCGTGTTGGGGTTATACTGGAAAGTATGCTTTTACTTTGTATAACCAAACTGAATTTCTGTCTTAATTACTGAAATAAATTATTTATCACTGATGCTTTAAATATCATTGAATGTTACATATATTTACTGCATAATTGTTCAATAAACAATACGTGTTACATTGTAGTTAATTTAGTGATACCAGATCACAGAAGATTAAATTAACAGTCCCTTGTAACTAAAAGTACGCTGTTCACGACTTAGATGGAAATGAACAATCCATCGTGAAAGGTTGAAGTGTAAGGCTCAGATTGGCTGGTCTTGACCAAGAGATTATACTAGTGCATGACTGATGCACTGAATAGGATCTACAGGAGGATAAATTCTCCAGCACTGAATTAGGAAGAATTAGACCTCAGTGGTTCATTATTTCTTAATCTTCGTCCCTTAAATAGGATCGTGTGTGGTTAGTAATTATTGCTTTGACTTATTGACGGGTAGAGAATCAATGAGATTCAATACTTTATATCTTGGGCAATATTACTGGTCACATGCGATTGCTAAGATTTAATACGAAGAATCGTGTGCGAGTACGCTTGTTTGATTTTCCCCCTTGGGAGGTTCATAAGATTTATCATACCAAATCTTGCAAGTGGAATTTGTTTCCGGTATGGATAATAATGTTGAACCGTTCCTTGACCAAGGACAGAAGATATTAATTAATGGAAAGCTATTTAAGTGGCTTGAATTAATTAATGGGCTAGATAATCTTAAACACGGGAAATAATAATCGGGAGCCATATTAACAGTAATATGGGTTAAGATGGATAGTGCAATATTATTTATGTAGTGGGATTAATTAATATTTATGCGCTTGAATAATATTGTGGCTCAATATTATATATTCAAAGTCCATTAGAAGGTCCAATCTTAATTCTCCTAAAGGCCCCTCAAGTAGCCCAAACATAAAGTCCAATAACTGAAAAAGGTGTTTAAAATAAAATAAATTATTGTTGCCTAATTTTTCATTTTTTTTCAAAAATTATGAATAAAAGAGGGAGAAAGATTTTCTTTGAATTTTGTTATGGAATGAGGATAAGTATTCTTGGAATACAAGATTATCTCATTAAATTCAAGAAATCTCCCACTTGGCTATTTATAATGAAATTTTGAAAATTCCATAACATAAGGAGGAGGAGATTTTATTTGGGAGATATTTTGGGAAATAGAATATATTGGATATATTCAAGATTGTTTCTTGAAGAAGAAGCAAGAAAATTTCCCAATCACCCAAAAACCCTAATATTTTCGTCTCCCCCTTAGTATTATAAATAGGGGATGAATTTTTCATCCCCAAGTGCAATTCCATGTGTTGAAAAAATTAGAAATCCACAAAGGTGGTGCAACATAATTTTATTTTTCCTTTTTGTTAAATTGTTCACGAGTTCCTTCCACCGGATTGTTGAACAAGGATAAAGGGAATACTTGAGAAGACCTTTTGGTGTGTTCGTGTGAACGGGATCCGTCTTCTCAACGGTTGTCACTCCGAGAGGTTAGTTCACGTAAACCTGTAGTAATTCCGCATGCGTAGGATTTATGTGAACTGTTTATATGCATGATTGGTTGTTGAATTATTATTTGAATTAATATAGGATTAATTCATGTTAGTAATAATTGTTAGAATTAAATTTGTATTTAAATATTCATCCCGAATAGATCCGGACAATTAATTCCCCAACAACTGGTATCAAAGCCTCGGTTTCGGGCTCTGATTTTTAAATTGTAATTTAATTCGTTTTTATTAAATTTGAGATTGGATAGTAGAATTGCTAGATCCTTTTTGCAGGTATCCAATTGTCATGGTATTTAATGTGTTTATTTATGCATGCATATAAATTGTGGTTTTTTAATTCGATTCGTTCGAATTCGTTTTGCCTCGTGAGAAAATCCACGAGTAGATTAGGATTGTTTGATTCGTTCAATGTAATAGACTAGTCTAGATCTAGGTTTATTTATTTTGCAAATAAATTGTAACCGGATCGGAAACGGGGGTGGAGACGAAGAATTATAGGATAGATCCGAATCGTGACGTAGGTGGCGCCGCGCTAAACGCGCGCTAAGTGAGGCACGCGCGACGCGGACGCTGCCAAAGGATTGCGCCGGGCGGCCGGACGACGCTGGCGTAGGGCTCCGAACGCGCGCAGCGCAGCGGCGGCGCCGGGCCGGGCGGTGGGCGAAAGGCTGGCGCAGACAATGTGCGAGCAAAGGCGAAGCGAGGCGGGTGGCTAGGCGAAGGGTATGCGCGCTGCCCGCCAAGCCGCCAGTGGTACCGAAGTTCCGCCGAGACGACGTCTGTTGGCGCTGTGGCGTGCGTCAAGACGGTGAAATCGACACTACTGGTCGGGTGTGCAACTTGCACCCGACCCGCGAGCTGATCGGTGCACGAGACGTGATTATTCGAGACGATCGAGTGGGAGAAATTCAAGACGACGTTTCTTCAAAATCAAGCCAAGAAAAATCAAACCATGACAGTTGGATAATTTGTGCCCAACATGTTTAGTTTTCTACTTTGCTTGATTTATTGTTGTGCTTTCTTGTGCTTTGTTTAATTTGTTTAAATGTGTTTGCATGAGAAATGCCCAACGAAAAATCTCACCTACAAAATTACTAAGTATGCTTAAACAATTAATTGACAATTTTATTCCGGATAATAAAATTGAATTAATTTTGACCTCCATGATTTATTTATTTGTGGATTCTTTTGGAGAAATTCCCCCCACGGGACGGCCAAAAGATAGATTTCACATGAATAAATTCCGTAAGGATGATTGTGGGTTATTATTAGTGGCGACGATGACCCTCCCCACGAGGCTCGTTCAAAGCAAAGTAATAATTCTATATTTAATTATTGTTATTACTTAGGTATAAAATTGATATGCATATACTTCCCCGAAGTCCCTATCAATTTTATATTAGTCAAGTGGGAGCCAACTATTAATCTGGATATTAAAGGTTTGTAACTGTTTCTTGTTTGTAACCTGCTTGAATGTGTTTAAATAATGACCCACGCCACGTGGCTTATTTAAACTGTTTTGAGATGTTGGCTGATGCATGTTCATATTTTTTTGAGATTTTAATATGATGCATGTGATCGAACCTTGTGATATGTTTGTGCTTATACAAATTGTTATTTATTTCAGTTCAGCATGTCGCAATCTTTTAATCCACTATTAATATACTTAAAGTGAATAGAATCGTATAGGAAACTATGTTGATTGGAAACGAAAAGTTATGATTGTCCTAACTGCACAAAAGCACAAGTGGATTCTTGACACACCAAAATCAGATGAGCCAACTGACGAGTCAAAAATGCGGGACCCGTCAGATCACCTTGCAAGAGATATTATAGCTGAAAATGGTGGAGGGCAACCCCGTAAGGGATTACGTCCTCAAAATAGATGGCCCATCTGAACAAACTTGAGTTTCTGGGTGCAGATTATGATCTGGAGACCTAGATCAATTTGGTACTCCACTCTCTGCCCAAAAGTTTTGAGCATTTTGGTCTCGCTAACTGATTTGTTGCAAGCTTTGGTCATGACAGAGACGTTGATGGGGCACCAAACTCAAGCTTTGGCGGCAAGTGGTTTGTCTTCATCTTCTAGGCCAAGGGATGGCAAGAAGAAGAAGAGGACCAAAAACCATAAGCAATCAAACTCAACTGTTGCCAAGGGCAATGGTAAGATGAGGAATGCCGGTGGTGTCAAGGAAAATCCAAAGGGGAAGTGCTTAAACTGCGGTGAAAGAGGACAATGGAGGTTTGCCTGTTCCAACCCCAAAAGGCCCGGAAAGAAAGGTAATTCTCACGCACTAATTGTTGAAACTTGTTTAGCGGAGTGTACTTCTCATTCGTGGGTAGTTGATACGGGATCCACTAATCATGTTTGCTTCACGGGTTCAAACTGATCCGGCAACTTAGTGGGAGTGAGATCCTCAACACACTGGGCAATGCTACGAGAGTGGCAGCTGAAGCAGTGGGAGAAGTGCACCTGTCTTTTGAAGATAGAGTTTTAATTTTAAGAGATGTTCTTTACGTTCCTAGTTTTAGAAAGAATTTAATTTCGGTTTCTAAACTCTACCTTGATGGATATTCGATTACTTTTGACAAAGTTGTTACCATTTCTCTTTATGATAAATTTATCTGTCATGGAACGTTGTTGAACAATCTCTATACAATTAACTGTGCACACCACTCACGAAATGCATCCTATAACACATCAACCATTTTCGATAAAAGAAAACGTTCATCAGACGTGAACGAGACACTTCTATTGTTGGGATTATACTGAAAAGTATGCTTTTTACTTTGTATAATCGAAACTGAATTTTCAGACTTATTTACTGAAATAAATTGTTTATCACTGATGCTTTAAATATGATTGAATGTTACATATATTTACTGCATAACTGTTCAATAATTCGTACGTGTTACACTGTAGTTAATTTAGTGATACCCGATCACAGAAGATTAAATTAACAAATCCTTTGTAACTATAAGTCGCCATTCACGACCTAGATGGAAATGAACAACCATCGCGAAAGGTTGAGGTGTAAGGCTCGATTGGTTTGTCTTGACCAAGAGATTACACTAGTGCATGACCGATCTACCGGAATAGGACCTCTGAGGAGGATAAGTTCTTCAGAACTGAACAAGGAAGAATTAGACCTCAGTGGTTCGTTGTTTCTTAACCTTCGTCCCTTAAATAGGATCACGTGGGATTGATAACTATTGCTTTGACTTATCATGGGTAGCGAATCAGAGAGAGATTCAATACTTTTTATCTTGGGCAATATTATTGGTCACATGTGATTGCTAAGATTTAATACGAAGAATCGTGTGCAAGTACGCTTGCTTGATTTGCCCCCTTGGGAGGTTCATAAGTTTTATCATACCAAATCTTGCAAGTGGAATTAGTTTCTGATATGGATAATAATGTTGAACCGTTCCTCGACCAAGGACAAAATATATTAATTAACGGAAAGCTATTTCAGTGGCTTGAATTAATTAATGGGCTAGATAATCTTAAACACGGAAATAATGATCGGGAGCCATATTGACTGTAATATGGGTTAAGATGGATAGTGCAATATTAATTATGTAGTGGGATTAATTAATATTTATGGGCTTGAATTATATTGTGGCTCAATATTAGATATTCAAGATCCATTAGAAGGTCCAATCTTAATTCCCCTAAAGGCCCCCTGAGTAGCCCAACATATAGTCCAATAACTGAAAAGGTGATTAAAATAAAATAAATATTGTTGCTTAATATTTCTCTAATTAATTCGAAAATTATGGATAAAAGAGGAGAAAAAGATTTTCTTTTTGAATTTTGTTATGGAATG
Source organism: Stenogyne calaminthoides (assembly GCA_037126765.1). Taxonomy (NCBI): domain Eukaryota; kingdom Viridiplantae; phylum Streptophyta; class Magnoliopsida; order Lamiales; family Lamiaceae; genus Stenogyne; species Stenogyne calaminthoides. The sequence goes on along the minus strand of JBBCBC010000008.1, from coordinate 41,893,661 downwards.
AAGATATGTATTCTTGGAATACAAGATTATCTCATTAAATTCAAGAAATCTCCCACTTGGTTATTCATGAGGGAATTTTCGAAAATTTTGGAAATATAGTGGGCAAGAACGATTTTCTTGATTTTCTTGAAAAGATATTATGGAAGATATGTATTTCTTGAAATACAAGAATATCTCATAAATTCAAGAAGATCCAAATCTTGATTTCTTGCTTAAATATTTCAAAATTTTGTCCATAAAATAGAGGAGGTGGAATTTTGTGGAATATTTTAATTATGGGAAAAAGAATATATGAGATATATTCAAGATTTCTTGGTGACCAAGAAAAGTCTTTTCCCACATTGAAATATCACTAAATTTTCGTCCACCCTCCCTCTTATAAATAGGGGATGATTAGTTCATTCCCAAGTACAATTCCATGTGCTGGAAATATTAGCAAATCCACATAAGTGGTGCAACAAAGTTTATTTTTTCCTTTTGTTAATTGTTCACGAGTATCCTTCCACCGGATTGTTGAGCAAGGGCTAAGGGAATACTTGGGAAGTGCTTTTGGTTAGTCCGTCCGACCGAAGTCACTGCCATCCCGAGAGGTACGTTCACGTAAACCCGTAGATTCCGCATGCATAGGTTTTACGTGGCTTTTTATATGCATGATATGTTGTTGCAATTATTATTTGAATTAATATATGATTAATTCATGCTAGTAATAATTAATGAATTAAATTTGTATTTAAATATTCACCCCGAATAGATCTGCAACTCATTCCCCAACAAGCGGTATCGAGCCACTTGCTTTGCTCTCAATTTTTTAAATTGTAATTTAATTAAGTGGACATTAAATTTGAAATTGGATAGTAGAACTGTTAGATCTGCTTTTGCGGTATCCAATTGTCATGGATTTTAATGTTTTATTTTGCATGCATATAAACGTGGTTTTTTAATTCTATTCGCTCGATTTGTTTTGCCTCGTGAGAAAATCCACGAGTAGACTAGATTTGTTTGATTTGATCAATGTAATAGACTAGTTCAGATCTAGGTTTATTTATTTTGTAAATAAATTGTAACCGATCGAAAACTAAAGACGAAGAATTAAAGGACTTAAATCCGAATCAGCGGAGGGTGGGCGCGGCCGGCATCGCTTTCAGTGCATAGGCCGCAGCCGAGGCGAGGATGAGGGTCGGCGCGAGGATGAGGGCTTCCAAAGCCGCATCGGGCGGATACGGCCAGATTTTAGCGGACGGCGGGCGAAGGCGATGCGCGCGGACGCTGCTACGCGGAGATTCGCGAAGCTCGCCGCCGGGTTGCGGGCGAAGCGCGATGCGGAAAGGGAGGTTGCCCCAGTGCCGGGCCGATGCGAAAGCGGCATCCTGGCCACGAAATCGCTTGTCGTGGCGGTTCGAGACGAAGTATTTTTTTTTCGAGACGAACGAGTGGGAGAAATTCGAGACGTGTTTCATCAAGATCAAGTCAAGAAAAATCAAACCATGACAGTTGGATAATTTGTGCCCAATATGTTTATTTTTCTGTTTTGCTTGATTTATTTGTGCTATCTTATGCTTTATTTAATTTGTTTAAATGTGTTTGCATGAGGGTTGCCAAATTGAAAAATCTCAACTGCAAAATTACTAAGTATGTTTAAATAATTAATTGACAATTTTATTCCGGATAATAAAATTGAATTAATTTTGACCTCCATGATTTATTTATTTGTGAATTCTTTTGGAGAAATTCCCCACGGACGGGTCAAAAGATAGGTTTCACATGAATGAATTCCAAACGGATGATTGTGGGTTATTACTAGTGGCGATTTATGACCCTCCCCACGAGGCTCGATCAAAAGCGAAATAGTAATCCCAGATTTAATCATGGTTATTACTTAGGTATAAAATTGATATGCATATACTTCCAAGTCCTGTCCAATTTTATATTGGTCAAGTGGGAGCCAACTATTAATCTAGATATTAAAAGTTTGTAACTGTTTTTGTTTGTAACCTGCTTGAATGTGTTTAAATAATGACCCACCCCACGTGACTTATTTAAACTGTTTTGAGATGTTGGCTGATGCATGTTCATATTTTTTTTTTGAGATTTTAATATGATGCATGTGATCAAACTTTGTGATAATTTTGTGCTTATGCATATTATTGTTTATTTCAGTTCATCATGTCACAACCTTTTAATCCACTGTTATATACACTCAAAGAACACCAATTATCTGGAGAAAACTATAATGTTTGGAAACGAAATATGATGCATGTCCTACCTGCACAAAAACATTTTTGGATTCTTGATGTACCCAAGCCACGTAAGCCTACTGATGAATCAATTGATGCGGCAAGACATGAGTATAATATTTGGGAGCAGTTAATGAACCCATGAAACGTGTAATCTTGACTTCACCGCCTCGATGATTTGAAACACGTTCATGAAGGTGTTGAGTCCGCTGTGGAAATTATGCAAAGTCTTGAAGAAATGTTTTCAACAAAAGACCGCATGATCGATCAGTTTAAAAACGACGACGTGGCTAGGCTGAAAATGGTTGAGGGAACACCTGTAAGGGAGCATGTTCTCAGAGTTAAAAACCATTTTCTGAAACTGGCTTATCTCGGAACTAAGTATTGTGATGAGGCCCAAATCGAATTTCTGTTGCTTACTCTGCCAAGGAGCTTCAATGAATTTTACTGTGGTTTTGTGATGAGTGATCACATGTTTACCATGGATGATCTTCAAGAAGCCTTGGAGATAGTGGAGAAGAATTTAGGAAAGAAAGACGAAGCATTGGTGACCAAAAGCCTTTTCTCGAGATCTAGGCCAGTGGAAGGCAAGTCTCAAGAAAAGGAAAGTAGTCAGAACCAAAGCAAGCTCATCATTAAGAAAAGTGAGAAAAAAGCGGTTAGTATGGGTTGGGTGTCAAGAAAGAGCCAAAAGGAATATGTTTCAACTCATGGGGAGAAAGGACATTGGAGGTCAGCCTGTTCCAATCCCAAAAGGAAAGGAAAGAAAGGTAATCCTCACTCACTAGTTGTTGAAACTTGTTTAGCGGCGTATGCCTCCCATTTATGGGTGGTGGATCCGGATCCACTTGATCATGTTTGTTTCACGTTACAGGGGTTCAAAAGGACCCGACAACTAAGTGGAAGTGAGATCCTCATCACACTGGGCGATGCTACGAGAGTGGCAGCTGAAGCAGTGGGAGAAGTGCACCTGTCTTTTGAAGACAAAGTTTTAATTTTAAGAGATGTTCTGTACGTTCCAAGTTTTAGAAAGAATTTGATTTCAGTTTCTAAACTTTTTCATGATGGATATTCGGTTACTTTTAATAAAGTTGTTACCATTTCTCTTTATGATAAATTTATCTGTCATGGAACGTTGGCGAATAATCTCTATACAATTAATTGTGCACACCACTCAAGAAATGCATCCTATAACACATCAACTATTTCCGAGAAAAGAAAACGTTCATCAGACGTGAACGAGACACTTCTTTGGCATCTAAGATTGGGTCATATAAATCCAAAGAGGATCCAAAGGTTGGTGAAAGATGGTTCACTAGAACTTCTCCAAGTTGAACCGTTTCCAACCTGCGAATCATGTTTGGAGGGGAAAATGACCAAGAGGGCATTTGGAGCCAAGGGGAATAGGGCCAAAGAAGTGTTAGAGATCGTTCACACAGATGTATGTGGTCCAATGTCAACCAAAGCAAGAGGAGGTTATGAGTATTTCGTCACTTTCATTGATGATTACTCAAGGTACGGTTATATTTTCCTTATGAAGCATAAATCTGAGACCTTTGAGAAATTCAAAGAATTTAAGGCTCAAGCAGAGAATCATAGGAAAAACGTATCAAGTCTCTACGATCTGATCGTGGAGGCGAATACCTCAATGATGAGTTTTGAACTACTTATCGATGAAGGGATTGTATCCTAGCTCATCGCACCCTAACCCCTCAACAAAACGGGGTTGCAGAGCGAAAGAAACCGAACTCTTTTGGAAATGGTTAGATCAATGATGAGTTATCGCGGATCTTCCCAAGTCGTTTACGGGGTCATGCCTTGAAACAAAGGCTTACATTCTGAACTTGGTGCCATCCAAATCGGTTCCCAAAACTCCCAAAGAATTGTGGACCCATGCAAGCCTTTAGTATGAGACACATGAAGATTTGGGGTGTCCGCCTACGTGTTGGATAAGGAAGCCAGAAATTGGATCCTCGATCGTAATTAAAAATTTTTTTGTAGGATACCCCCCGAGGAACAAAAGGGTGTATGTTCTATGGTCCCCAAAGATCAAAAGGTGGTCATAAGCACCCACTTTAGATTTTTTTGAAGAAGACTATATGAACCAAAGAAAACCCAGAAGTGAGATTACCTTAAATGAGCTTAGAGGGCAAACCTCATTGCCAACTATACTAGATGATATACCAAACGATACACTTTCACAACCGGAGCCTCGTCGTAGCGGGAGGGTTGTTAGACAGCCCGAGAGATTCATGGGAATAGGAGAGTCCTCGGACTTGATTCCCGGACAAGATGAATCGAGACCCATGGACGTATGACGAGGCACTCCAGGGATAAGGATCTGATTCTTGGCAAACAAAGAATGAAAGCCTAAAATGGGTTCTATGTTTCATAATAGAGTGTGGGAGCTAGTCGAACCACTTAATGGGGTCAAACCCATTGGATGCAAGTGGGTATATAAGAGGAAAAGAGGACCGGACGGGAAGGCTGACCTTCAAAGCAAGACTAGTGGCGAAAGGTTATACTCAGAAAGAAGGGATCGATTATGAGGAAACTTTTTTCGCCAAGAGCCATGCTTAAGTCCATCCGTATTCTCTTATCGATTCTTCACGCATTTCGACTTTGAAATCAAGGCAAATGGATGTCAAGACAGCTTTCCTTAACTGAAGTCTTGACGAAGAGATCTATATGCAACAACCCCAAGGTTTCATTGAAACAGGCCAAGAACATCTTGTTTGTAAGCTCAAGAAGTCCATTTACGGACTCAAACAGGCATCCAGAGCTTGGAACCAATGTTTTGATCATGTTATAAAGTCTTATGGGTTTGATCAAAATGAGTTTAAAAGTTGTGTGTATAAAAAGCATGTCGAAACTGCATTGGTATTCTTAGTACTATCGTGAGATTTACATTCGATCATCGGAAACGATGTGAAGGTGTTATCGAGCGTAAGGGCATGGCTTTCAAAAAAACAGTTTGATATGAAGGACTTAGGGAAGCGGACACGTCCCTGGGATCAAGATCACTTTCGAGATCGCAAGAAAAGGATGTTAGGCTTATCGCAAGCTTCATACATAGACACTGTCTTGAAACGTTTCAGTATTCAAGATTCCAAGAAAGGATTCGTACCTTTCAGGCATGGAATCCATCTATCCAAGAAAATGTCCCCTAAGACGAAAGAGGAGATAGATGACATGAAAGGCATTCCTTATGATTCGGCTGTCGGAAGTCTTATGTATGCAATGTCATGCGAGACCGGGATATCTGCTTTGCATTAGGCATGGTGGCAAGGCAAGATCAAAGTAACCCCGAAAAAGAGCATTGATTGGCGATTAAAAACATTCCGAAGTATCCGAAAAGAACTCGGGGATAGAATGTTGGTTTATCAGTCAGGAAGTCCAATCCCCATTGGTTACACGGACTCGGATTTCCAATCAGATGTAGACTCCAGAAAATCTACCTCCGGTAGTGTGTTTTGCATGGGGGAAGGAGCCGTGACATGGAGAAGCGTCAAGCAGAAATGCATCGCAGATTCTACCATGGAAGCCGAATATGTAGTCAAGCTAATGAGGCAAAAAAAAAGAAGCGGTTTAGCTCAAGCACTTCCTAGTGGACTTAGATGTGGTTCCGAATTTGCCCAAATAGAATCATCATTTTATTGTGACAATGCAGGAGCAGTTGCAAATTCAAGGGAACCAAGAGCCCACAAAGCCAGCAAACACATAGAAAGGAAATACCATCTTATACGAGATATCGTTAAGAGAGGAGATATAGATGTGGCAAAGATAGCGTCTGAGGACAACCTAGCAGATCCATTCACAAAGAGTCTGCCTCTGAATACATTCGAGAGACATGTGGAAGGAATGGGTGTCAAGACCGTTGCCAATCTGCTTTGAGTATAAGTGGGAGAAATTATTAGGTTCGTGTAGGTGACATTAGATGTCACGGACTACTCGAGACGTGTTGTAGTATACTTAAAAGCAGACTTTGAGTATAAGTGGGAGATTGTTGGGATTATACTAAAAGTATGCTTTTTACTTTGTATAATCGAAACTGAATTTTCAGACTTATTTACTGAAATAAATTGTTTATCACTGATGCTTTAAATATGATTGAATGTTACATATATTTACTGCATAACTGTTCAATAATTCGTATGTGTTACACTGTAGTTAATTTAGTGATACCAAGATCACAGAAGATTAAATTAACAGTCCCTTGTAACTATAAGTACGCCATTCACGACCTAGATGGAAATGAACAACCATCGCGAAATGTTGAGGTGTAAGGCTCAGATTGGTTTGTCTTGACCAAGAGATTACACTAGTGCATGACTGATGCGCTGAATAGGACCTACAGGAGGATAAGTTCTTCAGAACTGAACAAGGAAGAATTAGACCTCAGTGGTTCGTTGTTTCTTAACCTCCGTCCCTTAAATAGGATCACGTGGGATTGATAACTATTGCTTTGACTTATCATGGGTAGCGAATCAGAGAGAGATTCAATACTTTTTATCTTGGGCAATATTATTGGTCACATGTGATTGCTAAGATTTAATACGAAGAATCGTGTGCAAGTACGCTTGCTTGATTTGCCCCCTTGGGAGGTTCATAAGTTTTATCATACCAAATCTTGCAAGTGGAATTAGTTTCCTAGATGGATAATAATGTTGAACCGCTCCTCGACCAAGGACAAAAGATATTAATTAACGGAAAGCTATTTTCAAAGGGCTTGAATTAATTAATGGGCTAGATAATCTTAAACACGGAAATAATGACCGGAGCCATATTGACCGTAATATGGGTTAAGATGGATAGTCATATTAATTATGTAGTGGGATTAATTAATATTTATGGGCTTGAATTATATTGTGGCTCAATATTAGATATTCAAGATCCATTAGAAGGTCCAATCTTAATTCTCCTAAAGGCCCCCTGAGTAGCCCAACATATAGTCCAATAACTGAAAAGGTGATTAAAATAAAATAAATATTGTTGCTTAATATTTCTCTAATTAATTCGAAAATTATGGATAAAAAGAGGAGAAAGATTTTCTTTTGAATTTTGTTATGGAATGAAGATATGTATTCTTGGAATACAAGATTATCTCATTAAATTCAAGAAATCTCCCACTTGGTTATTCATGAGGGAATTTTCGAAAATTTTGGAAATATAGTGGGCAAGAAAGATTTTCTTGATTTTCTTGAAAAGATATTATGGAAGATATGTATTTCTTGAAATACAAGAATATCTCATAAATTCAAGAAGATCCAAATCTTGATTTCTTGCTTAAATATTTCGAAATTTTGTCCTTAAAATAGAGGAGGTGGAATTTTGTGGAATATTTTAATTATGGGAAAAAGAATATATGGGATATATTCAAGATTTCTTGGTGACCAAGAAAAGTCTTTTCCCACATTGAAATATCACTAAATTTTCGTCCACCCTCCCTCTTATAAATAGGGGATGATTAGTTCATTCCCAAGTACAATTCCATGTGCTGGAAATATTAGCAAATCCACATAAGTGGTGCAACAAAGTTTATTTTTTTGCTTTTGTTAATTGTTCGCGAGTATCCTTCCACCGGATTGTCGAGCAAGGGCTAAGGGAATACTTGGGAAGTCCTTTTGGTTAGTCCGTCCGACCAAGTCACTTGCCATCCCGAGAGGTACGTTCACGTAAACCCGTAGATTTCGCATGCGTAGGTTTTACGTGGCTTTTTATATGCATGATATGTTGTTGCAATTATTATTTGAATTAATATATGATTAATTCATGCTAGTAATAATTAATGAATTAAATTTGTATTTAAATATTCACCCCGAATAGATCTGTGCAACTCATTCCCCAACATCTATGGCATCTTAGATTGGGACATATTAATCCAAAAAGGATTCAAAGGTTGGTAGAAGATGGTTCATTGGAGTCTCTCCGGGTTGAACCAATCCTAACTTCCGAATAATGTTTGGAGGGTAAAATGACCAAGAGGGCATTCAGAGCCAAGGGGAATAGAGCCAAACAAGTGTTAGAAATCGTTCACACAGACGTATGTGGTCCAATGTCAATCAAAGCAAGAGGAGGTTATGAGTACTTCGTCACCTTTATTGATGATTCTCGAGGTACGGCTACATTTTCCTTATGAAGCATAAATCTGAGACCTTTGACATATTCAAAGAATTTAAGGCTCAAGCAGAGAATCATAGGGAAAAACGTATCAATTTTCTATGATCTGATCGTGGAGGCGAGTACCTCAGCGATGAGTTTTTGAACTACTGGTCAGATGAAGGGATTGTATCCCAGCTAACTACACCCGGAACCCCTCAACAAAACGAGGTTGCAGAGCGAAGAAACAAAACTCTTTTAGAAATGGTTAGATCAATGATGAGTTATGTGGATCTACCCAAGTCGTTCTGGGGTCATGCCCTGGAAACAGCGGCTTATATTCTGAACTTGGTGCCATCCAAATCGGTTCCCAAAACTCCCAAAGAATTGTGGACCGGGCGCAAGCCCAGTTTGAGACATATGAGAATTTGGGGGTGTCGGGCCTATGTGTTGGACAAGGAAGCCAAAAAATTGGATCCTCGATCAGAATTAAGGTTGTTTATAGGATACCCCGAGGGAACAAAATGGTGTATGTTCTATGGTCCCGAGGATCAAAAGGTGGTAATAAGAACCCACTTTTGATTTTTGGAAGTAGACTATATGAACGAAAGAAAGCCCAGAAGTGAGATTACCTTAACTGAGCTTAGAGGGCTAACCTCAGTGCCAACTGTACAAGATGACATACCAAACGACACACTTACACAACCGGAACCTCGTCGTAGTGGGAGGGTTGTGAGACAACCCGAGAGATTCATGGGGATAGGAGAGTCCTCGGACTTAGTCCCCGGTCAAGATGAATCAGACCCATGGACTTACGACGAGGCAGTCCAAGACAAGGATGCGGTTTCTTGGCAAACAACAATGGAAGCCGAAATGGGTTTTATGGATCATAACAGAGTGTGGGAGTTAGTCGAACCACTCAATGGGGTCAAATCCATTGGCTGCAAGTGGGTATACAAGAGGAAAAGAGGACCGGACGGGAAGGTGGAAACCTTCAAAGCAAGGCTTGTGGCGAAAAGGTTATACTCAGAAAGAAGGGATCGACTATGAGGAAACCTTTTCACCTGTAGCAATGCTCAAGTCCATCCGAATTCTCTTTTCGATTGTTGCGCATCTTGACTTTGAAATCTAGCAAATGGATGTCAAGACGGCTTTCCTTAACGGAAGTCTTGAAGAGGAAATCTATATGCAACAACCCCAAGGCTTCATTGAAAAAGGCCAAGAACACCTAGTTTGTAAGCTCAAGAAATCCATTTATGGACTCAAACAAGCATCCAGAGCTTGGAACAAATGTTTTTGATCATGTAATAAAGTCTTATGGGTTTGATCAAAATGAATACGAAAGTTGTGTGTACAAGAAGCATGATGGAACTACATTGGTATTCTTAGTACTATACGTAGACGACATTCTTCTCATTGGTGATGATGTAAAGGTGCTGTCATACGTAAGGGCATGGCTTTCAAAACTGTTTGATATGAAGGACTTAGGGGAAGCCGGGCACATCCTTGGGATCAAGATCACTCGAGATCGCAAGAGAAGGATGATAGGCTTATCGCAAGCTTCATATATAGACACTGTCTTGAAGCGATTCATCATGCAGGATTCCAAGAAAGGCTTCGTACCTTTCAGGCATGGAATCCATCTATCCAAGGAAATGTGCCCTAAGACACAGAAAGAGATAGATGACATGAAAGAAGCCTTATGTATGCAATGCATCATGTCGGAAGCCTTATGTATGCAATGCTGTGCACGAGACCAGATATCTGCTTTGCCGTTGGCATGGTGGCGAGATATCAAAGTAATCCGGGAAAGAGTATTGGACGGCAGTTAAAAATATTCTGAAGTATCTGAAGAGAACTCATGATAGAATGTTGGTTTATCAATCGGACAGTCTGATTCCCATTGGTTACACGGACTCGGATTTCCAATCAGACATAGATTCCAAGAAACTATCTGCCTCAGTTAGTGTGCTTTCATTTGGGAAGTGTAGCCATGAAATGGACGAGTGTGAAGCAGAAATGCATCACTAACTCAACCATGGAAGCCGGGTAAGTAGCTGCTTGTGAAGCAGTGAAGGAACCTGCAGTTTGGCTCTAGACCTTCTTAGTGGACTTGGATGGAGTTCCGAATTTGTCTAGCAATATTTGCTAGGGGCAGTTGCAAATTCAAGAGAACCAAGAGTCCACGAGTCAAACAAGCACACTGAAGGAAAGAAATCTTAGACGAGAAATCGTTAAGAGAGGAGATGAAGAGGTGGCTAAGATCGCATTGGAGGATAACCTAGTTAATCCTTTCACAAAGTGTCTGCCTCTGAAAACATTCTGTTGGGATTATACTGGAAAGTATGCTTTTACTTTGTATAATCAGACTAACTGAATTTTGGACTTATTTACTGAAATAAATTGTTTATCATTGATGCTTTAAATATCATTGAATGTTACATATATTTACTGCATAACTGTTCATTAAATAGTACGTGTTACATTGTAGTTAATTTAGTGATACCAAGATCACAGAAGATTAAATTAACAGTTCCTTGTAACTAAAAGTACACCATTCACGACCTAGATGGAAATGAACAATCCATTGTGAAAGGTTGTAGTGTAAGACTCAGATTGGTTTGTCTTGACCAAGAGATTACACTAGTGCATGACTGATGCATTGAAGAGGACCTACAGGAGGATAAATGCTTCAGAACTAAACTAGGAAGAATTAGACCTCAGTGATTAGTTATTTCTTAATCTTCGTCCCTTAAATAGGATTGCGTGTGGTTAGTAACTATTGCTTTGACTTATTACGGGAAGAGAATCAGTGAGATTCAATACCTTATATCTTGGGCAATATTATTGGTCACATGCGATTGCTAAGATTTAATACGGAGAATCGTGTGCAAGTACGCTTGTTCGATTTGCCCCCTTGGGAGCTTCATAAGTTTTATCATACCAAATCTTGCAAGTGGAACTAGTTTCCGGTATGGATAATAATGTTGAACCGTTCCTTTACCAAGGATAAAAGATATTAATTAATGGAAAGCTATTTCAGTGGCTTGAATTAATTAATGGGCTAGATAGTCTTAAACACGGGAAATAATAACCGGGAGCCATATTAACTGTAATATGGGTTAAGATGGATAGTGCAATATTAAGTATGTAGTGGGATTAATTAATATTTATGGGCTTGAATAATATTGTGGCTCAATATTGATAATTCAAGGTCCATTGGAAGGTTCAATCTTAATTCTCCTAAAGGCCCCCCAAGTAGCCCAAGATAAAGTTCAATAACTGAAAAAGGTGTTTAAAAATAAAATAAATCTTGTTGCCTATTTTTCCTTGTTTTTCGAAAAATATGGGTAAAAGGGGAGAAAGATTTTCCTTGAATTTTGTTATGGAATGAAGATATGTATTCTTGGAATACAAGATTATCTCATTAAATTCAAGAAATCTCCCACTCTGTTATTCATATTAGTGTGTTTCGAAATTTTGAAATATAAAGGGCATGAAAGATTTTCTTGATTTTCTTGGAAATATATTATGGAAGATATGTATTTGTTGAAGTACAAGTATATCTTATAAATTCAAGAAGATCCAAATCTTGGAATCTTGAACCCTAATATTTCGAAAATCACCATAGCAAGATGAGGTGGGATTTTTGTGGAATATTTTAATTATGGAGAAAAGAATATAGGAGATATATTCAAGATTTCTTGGAGATCAAGAAAAGATTTTTCCACATTGTTTTTTCCCCTAAAAATCGACCACCACCCCATCTATAAATAGGGGATGATTCTTTCATTCCCAAGGGCAATTCCATGTGCTGGAAAAATTAGTAAATCCACAAAGGTGGTGCAACAAAGTTTATTTTTCGTTTTGTTAATTGTTCGCGAGTATCCTTCCACCGGATTGTCGAGCAAGGACTAGGGAATACTTGGGAAGGACTTTTGGTGTGTTTTCATATACAAGACCATTGTAATTCCAAGAGGTAAGTTCGCGTAAACTCGTAGTAATTCCGCATGCGTAGGATTTACGTGAACTGTTTATATGCATGATTTGTTGTTGAATTATTATTTGAATTAATATGGGTTAATTCATGCTAGTAATAATTATCAGAATTAAATTTGTATTTAAATATTCATCCCGAATAGATCCTGGCAAATAATTCCCCAACAACTGGTATCAGAGCCTCGGTTTCGGGCTCTGAATTTTAAATTGTAATTTAATTCGCTGTCATTAAATTTTGAAATTGGATAGTAGAATTGCTAGATCTTTTTTACAGGTATCCAATTGTCATGGAATTTAATGTGTTTATTTATGCATATAAATTATGGTTTTTTAATTCGATTCGTTCGGATTCATTTTGCCTCGTGTGAAAATCCACGAGTAGATTAGAATTTGTTTGATTTGATCAATGTAATAGACTAGTCTAGATCTAGGTTTATTTATTTTTTAAATAAATTGTAACCGGATCGGAAAACGGAGGCGGAAATTAAGAATTAAAAGACGGGATCCGGAACCGGCGTAAGCGACATCGTTGCTCGAGACGTGCAGCGGAGGCACGCTGCTGCGCGGATGCCGGGCGGGCGCCAGACGGACGCGGGGCCGAGGCCGAGGCCGAAGCACCGCTAAGCGAGCGCGCGCGCTGGCTGGCTTATACCGCTTAGGCGCTGTTGGCGACGCCGGGCGCATTTGCGACGAGGGGCGGCGCGGGGGCGATGCCGCCGGTGAGCGCTGGCGACGGGCATGCGTGACAAGCAACGCGTGACCCGGGCGACGCCGCCGAGACGGGCGCGCGGCAACGGGCGACGCGGCGCTGGTGTTTTGCTGCCAGTAAGGTGCCATTCGACACGGCCGGGGGAGTGCTAGGCGGGCACTACCCGCGAGCTGGTCGATGATGTGGCTTGACAAGGCATGCTTAGACGGTCAAGGGGAGCTTTTCGAGACGAACGATGAAGGCTATGAAGACGATTTTCAAGATTTGAAGACACGACAAAATTAACTATGACAATCGATAAATGTGCCCAATATGTTTAATTTTTGTCTTGATGTTTATGAATTATTTATGCTTATTTAAATTGTGTTTAAATTTGAGATGCATGAGAAAATGTTTTGAAAAATCTCGCTTTCGAAAATTACTAAGTATGTTTAAACAATTAATTGACAATTTTATTCCGGATAATAAAATTGAATTAATTATTGACCTCCATGATTTATTTATTTGTGAATTCTTTTGGAGAAATTCCCCCCACGGGACGGTCAAAAGATAGCTTTCACATGAATAAATTCCAAACGGATGATTGTGGATTATTACTAGCGGCGAAGAATGACCCTCCCCACGAGGTTCGTTCAAAGCGAAATAATAATTCTGTATTTAATCATGGTTATTACTTAGGTATAAAATTGATATGCATATACTTCCCCGAAGTCCCTGTCAATTTTATATTGGTCAAGTGGGAGCCAACTATTAATCTGGATATTAAAGGTTTGTAACTGTTCTTGTTTGTAACCTGCTTGAATGTGTTTAAATAATGACCCACCCCACGTGGCTTATTTAAACTGTTTTGAGATGTTGGCTGATGCATGTTCATATTTTTTGGAGATTTTAATATGAAACATGTAATCGAATTTTGTGATATATTTGTGCTTATGCATATTATTATTTATTTCAGTTCATCATGTCGTAACCTTTCAATCCACTGTTAATATACTTAAAGTCAATACAATATGTATGGAAACTATATTGATTGGAAACGAAAAATTATAATTGTCCTAACTGCACAAAAGCACAAGTGGATTCTTGACATATCAAAATCAGATGAGTCAACTGACGGGTCAAAAATGGTGGAGGACAAACCCGTAAGGGATTACGTCCTCAGAATTGATGACCCATCTGAACAAACTTGAGGTTCTGAGTGCAGATTATAATCTGGGGACTCAGATGAATTTGGTATTTCACTCTCTGCCCAAAAGTTTCTGAGCATTTTTGCCTCGCTAGCTGATTTGTTGCAAGCTTTGGTATCGGCAGAGAAGTTGATGGGGCACCAAACTCAAGCTTTGATGGTAAGAGGTTTGTCTTCATTTTCTAGGCCAAGGGGAGGCAAGAAAAAGAAGAGGACCAAGAGCCATAAGCAATAAAACTCAACTGTTGCCAAGGGCAATGGTAAGATGAGGAATGCTTGTAGTGTCAAGGAAAAATCCAAAGAGGAAGTGCTTAAGCTGCGATGAAAGAGGACAATGGAGGTTTGCCCGTTCCAACCCCAAAAGGGTCGGAAAGAAAGGTAATTCTCACGCACTAGTTGTTGAAACTTGTTTAGCGGCGTATACTTCTCATTCGTGGGTAGTTGATACAGGATCTGCTGACCATGTATGTTTCACGTTACGGGGTCCCAGCTGACCCGACAACTTAGTGGGAGTGAGATCTGTTGGATTATACTGAAAATTATGCTTTTTACTTTGTATAATCGAAACTGAATTTTCAGACTTATTTACTGAAATAAATTGTTTATCACTGATGCTTTAAATATGATTGAATGTTACATATATTTACTGCATAACTGTTCAATAATTCGTACGTGTTACATTGTAGTTAATTTAGTGATACCAGATCACAGAAAATTAAATTAACAGTCCCTTGTAACTAAAAGTACGCCATTCACGACCAAGATGGGAATGAACAACCCATCACGAAAGGTTGAGGTGTAAGGCTCAGATTGGTTTGTCTTGACCAAGAGATTACACTAGTGCATGACTGGTGCGCTGAATATGACCTACAGGAGGATAAATTCTTCAGAACTGAACAAGGAAGAATTAGACCTCAGTGGTTCGTTGTTTCTTAAGCTTCGTCCCTTAAATAGGATCACGTGGGATTGGTAACTATTGCTTTGACTTATCATGGGTAGCGAATCAGAGAGATTCAATACTTTTTATCTTGGACAATATTATTGGTCACATGTGACTGCTAAGATTTAATATGAAGAATCGTGTGCAAGTACGCTTGCTTGATTTGCCCCATTGGGAGGTTCATAAGTTTTATCATACCAAATCTTGCAAGTGGAATTAGTTTCCGGTATGGATAATAATGTTGAACCGTTCCTCGACCAAGGACAAAAGATATTAATTAACGGAAAGCTATTTCAGTGGATTGAATTGATTAATGGGCTAGATAATCTTAAACACGGGAAATAATGACCGGGAGCCATATTGACTGTAATATGGGTTAAGATGGATAGTGCAATATTAATTATGTAGTGGGATTAATTAATATTTATGGGCTTGAATTATATTGTGGCTCAATATTAGATATTCAAGATCCATTAGAAGGTCCAATCTTAATTCTCCTAAAGGCCCCCTGAGTGGCCCAACAAATAGTCCAATAACTGAAAAAGGTGATTAAAATAAAATAAATTTTGTTGCTTAATTTTCCAACCAAAATTTCGAAATTTATAGATATGTTGGGAGAAAGTTTTTTTTTGAATTTTGTTATGGAATAAAGATATGTATTCTTGGAATACAAGATTATCTCATTAAATTCAAGAAATCTCCCACTAGCTTATCTATATAGTAATTTTCGAAAAAATAGAAAATATGATGAGCAAGAAAGATTTTCTTGATTTTCTTGAAAAGATATTATGGAAGATATGTATTTCTTGAAATACAAGAATATCTCATAAATTCAAGAAGATCCAAATCTTGGATTCTTGCACATTAATTTTCGAAAAAATCCATATTAGAGGAGGTGGGATTTTTGTGGAATATTTTAATTATGGAAAAAAGAATATAGAAGATATATTCAAGATTTCTTGGTGACCAAGAAAAGACTTTTCCCACATTGTTTTTCTACAAGAAATTCGACCACTCCCTCTCCTATAAATAGGGGATGATTAGTTCATTCCCAAGTACAATTCCATGTGCTGGAAATATTAGCAAATCCACAAAGGTGGTGCAACAAAGTTTATTTTTTCCTTTTGTTAATTGTTAAACAAGTGTCCTTCCACCGGATAGTTGAGCAAGGGCTAAGGAATACTTGGGAAGTCCTTTTTGGTTAGTCCGTCCGACCAAAGTCACCTTTGCCGTCCCGAGAGGTACGTTCACGTAAACCCATAGATTCTGCATGCGTAGGTTTTACGTGGCTTTTTATATGCATGATATGTTGTTGCAATTATTATTTGAATTAATATAGGATTAATTCATGCTAGTAATAATTAATGAATTACATTTGTATTTAAATATTCACCCGAATAGATCTGTGCAACTCATTCCCCAACAAATCGGTATCGAGCCACCCTTTGTTTGCTCAATTTTTAAATTGTAATTTAATTAAATGGACATTAAATTTGAAATTGAATAGTAGAACCTGTTAGATCTGTTTTGCGGTATCCAATTGTCATGGGTTTTAATGTTTTATTTTGCATGCATATAAACCGTGGTTTTTTTAATTCGATTAGATTCTTGATTTGTTTTGCCTCGTGAGAAAATCCACGAGTAGATTAGGATTTGTTTGATTTGATCAATGTAATAGACTAGTCAGATCAGGTTTATTTATTTTTTGTAAATAAATTGTAACCAAATCGAACGAAGAGATGAAGAATTAAAGCGATCTAAATCCGTAACTGTGCATAGGCAACAAGGAAGCTGCCGGCACGCATGGGCCAGTGGCGCAGGCCGGGCAAGCCGAGCGGCCAGGGAGAAGGGTCGCCACGGTCAGGAGCGCCCAGGCCGAGAGGACAGGCGGATGTCGCCAAGGGCGCTGAAGGGGCGCCACATGATACCCGGCGCTGCCGAGGGACGCGGGCGAGGCAGGTGGGCGAATGCTGCGCGGGATGCGCGATGCACGCTTCTTTCCCGAGAATCGCTGGCGTTTACCGACACTGCCGAGGCATCGCCGCGCGGGCTCGCTGGCGGTGCGAAAGGTTTAGGTTGCCCCAGTTGGTGGCCGCCGATGCGGGCGTATCCTGCCGCCGTGAGTCAGCCATGGGCGGTTCGAGACGCAAGTATTTTTTTTTAGACCTAACGAAAGGGAGAAAATTGAGGCGTGTTTCTTCAAGATCAAGCCAAGAAAAATCAAACCATGACAATTGGATAATTTGTGCCCAATATGTTTATTTTTTTCTGTTTTGCTTGATTTATTTTGCGCTATCTTATACTTTATTTAATTTGTTTAAATGTGTTTGCATGAGGGTTGCCAAATGGAAAAATCTCAACTTCAAAATTACTAAGTATGTTTAAATAATTAATTGACAATTTTATTCCGGATAATAAAATTGAATTAATTTTGACCTCCATGATTTATTTATTTGTGAATTCTTTTGGAGAAATTCCCCCAACGGGACGGTCAAAGATAGGTTTCACATGAATAAATTCCAAACGGATGATTGTGGGTTATTACTAGTGGCGACGATGACCCTCCCAACGAGGCTCGATCAAAGCGAAATAGTAATCCTGTATTTAATCATGGTTATTACTTAGGTATAAAATTGATATGCATATACTTCTCCAAAGTCCCTGTCAATTTTATATTGGTCAAGTGGGAGCCAACTATTAATCTGGATATTAAAGGTTTGTAATTGTTCTTGTTTGTAACTTTGCTGAATGTGTTTAAATAATGACCCACCCAACGTGGCTTATTTAAACTGTTTTTGAGATGTTGGGTGATGCATGTTCATATTTTTTTTTTGAGATTTTAATATGATGCATGTGATCAAACCTTGTGATATTTTTTTTGCTTATGCATATTATTATTTATTTCGATTCATCATGTCGCCTTTTTAATCCACTATTCAATATCTTTGAAAGACAATTTGCTCAACGAGAAAATTTTGTTGATTGGAATCGAAAACTCACTATTGTCCTCCTTTGCAAAAGCCATAATCGGGTTCTCGACCACACCTAAACCGGGATAAACCATCGATGAGTCCACTAAAACGGTTAATAAAGAGTATCTTTGATGGGGAGCGGTCTAACGAAATGGCAAAGTGTACCATCTTGGCTTCTATGTCGGATGTGTTGCAACACCAACACCGAACGTTGAGACCGCCATTGAAATCATGACTAGTCTTAAAGCGATGTTCCAACATCAGAACCGTGTGGCTCGTCAGATCACCATGAGGGACTTGCTCTCTATGAAAATGGTGGAGGGAACGCCGGTGAGGGAGCACGTTCTCCAGATGATGGCTCACCTTAATAAACTTGAGGTACTTGGCGCTGAATACGATATCGAGACCCAAATCGATTTCGTGCTCCATTATCTGCCGAAAAGCTTTGAAAAATTCAGGTTGAACTACCAGATGAATAATCAGAAGTTCTCGATGCCTGATCTGTTGTAAGCTTTAGTCTCGGCGGAGGCGATATTGGGGAAGAAAAGCCAAGCCTTGGTGGCAAACGGACCTTCTTCTTCTTCTAGACCAAGGGGTGGTAAGAACAAGAAAAGGAACAAAGGCCACAAGCAAGTGAACTCAAGTGTTGCCAATGGCAAAGACAAGGTGAAGAAGGGTGGTGGAGTGAACAAGCCAGCTAAGGGGAAGCGCTTCAACTGCGGTGAGAAAGGACATTGGAGGTCAGCCTGTTCCAGACCTAAGAGGGATGGAAAGAAAGGTAATTCTCACGCACTAGTTGTTGAAACTTGTTTAGCGGCGTATGCCTCCCATTTTGTGGGTGGTGGATACGGGATCCACTAATCATGTTTGTTTCACATTACAGGGGTTCAAGCGAATCCGGCAACTTAGTGGGAGTGAGGTCCTCATCACACTGGGCGATGCTACGAGAGTGGCAGCTGAAGCAGTGGGAGAAGTGCACCTGTCTTTTTGAAGACAGTGTTTTAATTTTTGAGATATTCTTTACGTTCCGGGTTTTTAGAAAGAATTCGTTTTCAGTTTCTAAACTTTTATGATGGATATTTTGGTTACCTTTTAATAAAGTTGTTACCATTTTTATTTTGATAAAATTATCTGTCATGGAACGTTGTTGAATGATCTCTATACAATTAACTGTGCACACCACTCACGAAATGTATCCTATAACACATCAACTGTTTCCGAGAAAAGAAAAAACGTTCATCAGACGTGAACGAGACACTTCTTTGGCATCTAAGATTGGGTCATATAAATCCAAAGAGGATCCAAAGGTTGGTGAGAGACGGTTCACTAGGGCTTCTCCAAGTTGAACCGATTCCAACCTGCGAATCATGTTTGGAGGGTAATATGACCGAGAGGGCATTTGGAGCCAAGGGGAATAGGGCCAAAGAAGTGTTAGAGATCATTCACACAGATGTATGTAGTCAGATGTCAACCAAAGCAAGAGGAGGTTATGAGTAATTTTATTGATGATTACTCAAGGTACATTTTCCTTATGAAGCATGAATATGAGCCTTTTTGAGAAATTCTGAGAATTTAAGGCTCAAACAGAGAATCATAGGGAAAAACATATCAAGTCTCTATGATCTGATCATGGAGGCGAATACCTCAGCAATGAGTTTTTGGACTACTTATCTGATGAAGGGATTGTATCCCAGCTTAATGCACCCGGAACCCCTCAACAAAACGGGGTTGTAGAGCGAAGTAACATAATTCTTTTGGAAATGGTTAGATCAATGATGAGTTATGCGGATCATCCCAAGTCGTTCTGGGGCCATACCTTGGAAAACAGCGACTTATATTCTGAGCTTGGTGCTATCCAAACCAGTTCCCAAAACTCCCAAAGAATTGTGGACCGGGCGCAAGCCTAGTATGAGACAAATGAGAACTTTGGGGGTGTCCGACCTACGTGTTGGACAAGGAAGGCGGTAAATTGGATCCTCGATCAGAATTAAGGCTGTTTGTAGGATACCCCGAGGGAACAAAAGGGTGTATGTTCTATAGTCCCGAAGATCAAAAGGTGGTCATCAACACCCACTTTAGATTTTTGGAAGAAGATTATATGAACCAAAGAAAACCCAGAAGTGAGATTACCTTAAATGAGCTTAGAGGGCAAACCTCAGTGCCAACTGTACTAGATGATATACCAAACGATACACTTTCACAACCGGAGCATCGTCATAGTGGGAGGGTTGTTAGACAGCCCGAGAGATTCATGGGAATAGGAGAGTCCTCGGACTTGATTCCCGGAATCAGACCCATGGACATATGACGAGGCACTCCAAGATAAGGATGCAGATTCTTGGCAAATAGCAATGAAAGCCAAAGTGGGTTTTATGTTTCATAATAGAGTGTGGGAGCTAGTCGAACCACTTAATGGGGTCAAACCCATTAGATGCAAGTGGGTATATAAGAGGAAAAGAGGACCGGACGGGAAGGTTGAAACCTTTAAAGCAAGACTAGAGGCGAAAGGTTACACTCAGAAAGAAGGGATCGATTATGAGGAAACTTTTTCGCCCGTAGCCATGCTTAAGTCCACCCGTATTCTCTTATCGATTGCTGCGCATTTCGACTTTGAAATCTGGAAAATAGATGTCAAGACAGCTTTCCTTAACGGAAGTCTTCATAAAGAGATCTATATGCAACAACCCCAAGGTTTCATTGAAACAGGCCAAGAACACCTAGTTTGTAAGATCAAAAGGTCCATTTACGGACTCAAAGAGGCATCCAGAGCTTGGAACCAAAGATTTGATCATGTAATAAAGTCTTATGGGTTTGATCAAAACGATTTTGAAAGTTGTGTGTATAAAAGCGTGTCGGGACTGCATTGGTATTCTTAGTACTATACGTAGATAACATTGTGATCATCGGGAACAATGTGAAGGTGTGATCAGACGTAAGGGTATGGCTTTCAAGACAGTTTGATATGAAAGACTTAGGGAAAACCAGACACATCCTTGGGATCAAGATCACTCGAGATCGCAAGAAAAGGATGATCGGGTTATCGCAAGTTTCATACATAGACACTGTCTTGAAACGCTTCAGCATGCAAGATTCCAAGAAAGGATTCGTGCCTTTCAGACTTGGAATCCATCTATCCAAGAAAATGTTCCCTAAAGACGAAAAAGGAGATAGATGACATGAAAGGTATTCCTTGTGCTTCGGCTGTCGGAAACCTTATGTATGCATTCTTTGTATACGAGACCGGATATATACGCTTTCTTTGTCAGTAGGCATGGTGGCAAGATATCAAAATAACCCGAAAAGCGCATTGGACGACGTTAAAAACATTAAAACATTCTCACGAAAAGAACTCGGGATAGAATATTGATTTATCGATCGAATACTCAATCCCCATCGGCTACGGACTCGGTTTCAATCGATTTAGTTTCCATAAATTATCTCTGCCTCGGTTAGTGTGTTTCCATTTGGGAAGTGTAGCCATCAAATGGACGAGTGTGAAGCGAAATGCATCAACGACTCAACCATGGAAGTCGGGTGAAAGTAGTCGCTTGTGAAGCGTTGAAAAGAACCGATTGGGCTCTAGATCTTCTTAGTGGACTTGGATGGTGTTTACAATTTGTCTAGCAATATCTGCTAGGGCGATTGCAAATTCAAGAGAACCAAAAGTCCACGAGTCAAACAAACACATTAAAGGAAAGACATCTTATACGAGAAATCGTTAAGAGATGAGATATAGATGTGGCAAAGATAGCGTCTGAGGACAGCCTAGCAGATCCATTTAGAAAGCGTCTACCTCTGAATACATTCGAGAGACATGTGAGTGGAATGGGTGTCAAGACCGTCGCCAATCTGCTTTGAGTATAAGTGGGAGAAATTATTAGGTTCTTGTAGGTGACATTAGATGTCACGGACTACGTGAGACGTGTTGTAGTATACTTAAAAGCAGACTTTGAGTATAAGTGGGAGATTGTTGGATTATACTGAAAAGTATGCTTTTTACTTTGTATAATCGAAACTGAATTTTCAGACTTATTTGCTGAAATAAATTGTTTATCACTGATGCTTTAAATATGATTGAATGTTACATATATTTCTTTGCATAACTGTTCAATAATTAAATGACGTGTTACATTGTAGTTAATTTAGTGATACCGATCACGAAGATTAAATTAATGGTCCTTGTAACTAAAAAGTACGCCATTCACGACCTAGATGGGAATGAACAACCCATCACGAAAAGGTTGAGGTGTAAGGCTCGATTGGTTTGTCTTGACCAAGAGATTACACTAGTGCATGGTGATCTTGTTGAATAGGACCTCTGGGAGGATAAATTCTTGAATCCCAACAAGGAAGAATTAGACCTCGATTGGTTCGTTGTTTCTTAACCTTCGTCCCTTAAATAGGATCACGTGGGATTGGTAACTATTGCTTTGACTTATCATGGGTAGCGAATCGGAGAGATTCAATACTTTTTATCTTGGGCAATATTATTGGTCACATGTGATTGCTAAGATTTAATCTGAAGAATCGTGTGCAAATAAACTTTTTTTTGATTTGCCCCTCGAGGTTCATAAGTTTTATCATACCAAATCTTGCAAGTGGAATTAGTTTCCGGTATGGATAATAATGTTGAACCGTTTTCTCGACCAGGACAAAAGATATTAATTAACGGAAAGCTATTTCATGGCTTGAATTGATTAATGGGCTAGATAATCTTAAACACGGGAAATAATGACCGGGAGCCATATTGACTTTAATATGGGTTAAGATGGATAGTCTTGATATTAATTATGTAGTGGGATTAATTAATATTTATGGGCTTGAATTATATTGTGGCTCAATATTAGATATTCAAGATCCATTAGAAGGTCCAATCTTAATTCACCTAAAGGCCCCCTGAGTAGCCCAACAAATAGTCCAATAACTGAAAAAGGTGATTAAAATAAAATAAATTTTGTTGCTTAATTTTCCAACCAAAATTTCGAAATTTATAGATATGTTGGGAGAAATATTTTCTTTGAATTTTGTTATGGAATGAAGATATGTATTCTTGGAATACAAGATTATCTCATTAAATTCAAGAAATCTCCCACTAGCTTATCTATATAGTAATTTTCGGAAAAATAGAAAATATGATGAGCAAGAAAGATTTTCTTGATTTTCTTGAAAAGATATTATGGAAGATATGTATTTCTTGAAATACAAGAATATCTCATAAATTCAAGAAGATCCAAATCTTGGATTCTTGCACATTAATTTTCGAAAAAATCCATATTAGAGGAGGTGGGATTTTTGTGGAATATTTTAATTATGGAAAAAAGAATATAGAAGATATATTCAAGATTTCTTGGTGACCAAGAAAAGACTTTTCCCACATTATTTTTCTACAAGAAATTCGACCACTCCCTCTCCTATAAATAGGGGATGATTAGTTCATTCCCAAGTACAATTCCATGTGCTGGAAATATTATCAAATCCACAAAGGTGGTGCAACAAAGTTTATTTTTTCCTTTTGTTAATTGTTCGACAAGTGTCCTTCCACCGGATAGTTGAGCAAGGGCTAAGGGAATACTTGGGAAGTCCTTTTGGTTAGTCCGTCCGACCGAAGTCACTGCCATCCCGAGAGGTACGTTCACGTAAACCCATAGATTCTGCATGCGTAGGTTTTACGTGGCTTTTTATATGCATGATATGTTGTTGCAATTATTATTTGAATTAATATAGGATTAATTCATGCTAGTAATAATTAATGAATTACATTTGTATTTAAATATTCACCCCGAATAGATCTGTGCAACTCATTCCCCAACAAGATCCTCATCACACTGGGCGATGTTACGAAAGTAGCGGTTATTGCAATGCTATGTAAGTAGCATATATTGCAATGCTACGTAAGTAACGGTTATTTCAATGCTACGTAAGTAGCAGATATTGCAGTGCTACATGAGTAGTGGTCAAAGCAGTGGGAGAAGTGCACCTATCTTTTGAAGATAAAGTTTTTAAGAGATTATCTTTATGTTCCCAGTTCTAGAAAGAATTCACTTTCAGTTTCTAAAATTCTATTAATGGATACTTAGTTTCTTCTAATAAGAATGACATCATTTCTTGAAATGATGAGTGTATCTGTTATGGGACATTGGTCGAATAATCTCCATACAATTAACTGTGCACACCACTCACGAAATGCATCCTATAACACATCAACTGTTTCCGGTAAAAGAAAACATTCATCAGACGTGAACGAAACACTTCTATGGCATCTAAGATTGGGACATATTAATCCAAAGAGGATCCAAAGGTTGGTGAAAGATGGTTCACTAGAGTCTCTCCAAGTTGAACCAATTTCAACCTGCGAATCATGTTTGGAGGGTAAAAATGACCAAGAGGGCATTCTTGAGCCAAGGGAATAGAGCGAAAGAAGTGTTAGAAATCGTTCACACAGGGCGTATGTGGTCCAATGTCAACCATGGCAAGAGGAGGTTCTGAGTATTTAAATCACTTTTATTGATGACTACTCGAGGTATGCGGTTATCTTTTTCCTTATGAAGCATAAATCGAGACCTTTGAAAAATTCAAAGAATTTAAGGCTCAAGCGAGAGAATCATAGGAAAAAATGTATCAAGTCTCTACGATCCGATCGTGGGAGGCGAGTATCTCAAATGATGAGTTTTTGAACTACTTATCGGATGAAGGGATTGCATCGGTGGATCGCTCCCTAACCCCTCAACAAAAGCGGGGTTGCGAAGAGAAAAAAAACAGAACTCTTTTGGAAATGGTTAGATCAATGATGTGTTATATCGCGGATCTTCCCAAGTCGTTACGGGGTTATGCCTTGGAAACAATGACTTACATTCGAACTTGGTGCCATCCAAATCGATTCCCAAAACTACCAAAGAATTGTGGACCCAGGCAAAGCCTAGTATGAGACACATGAGAATTTGGGGGTGTCCGGCCCTCGTGTTGGACAAAGGAAGGAAATTGGATCCTCGATCGAGAATTAAAACATTTATAGGATACCAGGAACAAAAGGGTGTATGTTTTATGGTCCCAAAAGATCAAAAGGTGGTCATAAGCACCCACTTTAGATTTTTGGAGGAAGACTATATGAGCGAAAGAAGACCAGTGAGAGATTACCTTAAGTGAGCTAAGGGGCTAACCTCATTGCCAATTGTACAAGATGATATACCAAACGACACACTTTCACAACTAGAGCCTAAATCGTAGTGGGAGGGTTGTGAGACGACCGAGAGAGATTCATGGGGATAGGAGAGTCCTCGGACTTGATTCCCGGACAAGATGAATCAGACCCATGGACATACGATGAGGCAATCCAAGATAAAGATGCGGTTTCTTGTCAAAAGGCAATGAAAGCATAAATTGGGTCTATGGATCATAACAGAGTGTGGGAGCTAGTCGAACCACTTAATGGGGTTAAACCTATTGGTTACAAGTGGGTATACAAGAGAAAGAGGGGACCGGACGGGAAGGTGGAAACCTTCAAGGCAAAACTTAATGGCGAAAAGGTTATAGTCGTCGAAAAGAAGGATCGATTATGAGGAAACCTTTTCACCTGTAGCAATGCTCAAGTCCATCCGGATTCTCTTGTCGATAGCTACGTATCTTGATTTTGAAATCTGGCAAATGGATGTCAAGACAGCTTTCCTTAACGGAAGTCTTGATGAGGAAATCTATATGCAACAACCCCAAGGCTTCATTGAAAAGGGCCAAGAACACCTAGTTTGTAAGCTCATGAAGTCCATTTACGGACTCAAACAGGCATCCAGAGCTTGGAACCAATGTTTTGATCATGTTATAAAGTCTTACTGGTTTGATCAAAACGAGTTCGAGAGTTGTGTGTATAAAAAGCGTGTCGGAACTGCATTGGTATTCTTAGTACTATCACGTGAAGCGACATTACGCTCATCGGGAATGATGTAAAGGTGTTATCAGACGTAAGGGCATGTCTTTCAAAATAGTTTGATATGAAGGACTTAGGGGAAGCTGGGCACATCCTTGGGATCAAGATCACTCGAGATCGCAAGAAAAGGATGATAGGCTTATCGCAAGCTTCACACATAGATACTGTCTTGAAACGATTCAGCATGCAGGATTCCAAGAAAGGATTCGTACCTTTCAGGCATGGAATCCATCTATCCAAGAAAATGTGCCCTAAGACACAAAAGGAGATAGATGACATGAGAGGCATTCCTTATGCTTCGGCTGTCGGAAGCCTTATGTATGCAATGTTGTGTACGAGACCGGATATCTGCTTTGCCGTTGGCATGGTGGCAAGACATCAGAGTAACCCGTGGAAGGAACATTGGACGGCAGTTAAAAACATTCTGAAGTATCTGAAAAGAACTCGAGATAGAATGTTGGTTTATCAGTTAGATAGTCTAATCCCCATCGGCTACACGGACTCGGATTTCCAATCAGACTTAGATTCCAGAAAATCTACCTCCGGTAGTGTGTTTTACATGGGGGAGGAGCCATGACGTGGAGAAGCGTTAAGCAAAAATGCATCACAGATTCTACTATGGAAGCCGAATATGTAGCTGCTTGCGAGGCAGCGAAAGAAGCGGTTTGACTCAAGAACTTCCTAGTGGACTTGGATGTGGTTCCGAATTTGCCAGCCGGAATCACTTTGTTTATTGTGACAATGCTTGGGGCGATTTGCAAATTCAAGGAACTAAGAGCCCACAAGGCAGACAAAACACATTGAAAGGAAATACCATCTTATACGAGATATCGTTAAGAGAGAGATATAAATTGGCAAAGATCACGTCGGGAAGACAACTAGGGTGATCCATTCACAAAGTGCGCCTCTGAATACATTCGAGAGACATGTGAAAGGAATGGGTGTCAAGACCGTTGCCAATCTGCTTTGAGTATAAGTGGGAGACATTGTTAGGTTCGTGTAGGTGGCATTAGTTGTCATGTACTACACGAGACATGTTGATGTATACTTAAAAGCAGACTTTGAGTATAAGTGGAAGATTGTTGGGATTATACTGGAAAGTATGCTTTTACTTTGTATAATCAGACTAACTAAATTTCGAACTTATTTACTGAAATAAATTGTTTATCAGTGATGCTTTAAATATCATTGAATGTTACATATATTTACTGCATAACTGTTCATTAAATAGTACGTGTTACATTGTAGTTAATTTAGTGATACCAAGATCACGAAAGATTAAATTAACGGTTCCTTGTAACTAAAAAGTACACCATTCACGACCTAGATGGAAATGAACAATCCATCGTGAAAGGTTGTAGTGTAAGGCTCGATTGGTTTGTCTTGACCAAGAGATTACACTAGTGCATGACCGATGCATTGAAGAGGACCTCTGAGGAGGATAAATTCTTGAATCCCGAACTAGGAAGAATTAGACCTCAGTGGCTAGTTATTTCTTAATCTTTGTTCCTTAAATAGGATTGCGTGTGGTTAGTAACTATTGCTTTGACTTATTACGGGAAGAGAATCAGTTAGATTCAATACCCTATATCTTGGGCAATATTATTGGTCACATCACGATTGCTAAGATTTATCTAGGAGAATCGTGTGCAAATCGCTTTGTTCGATTTGCCCCTTGGGAGGTTCATAAGTTTTATCATACCAAATCTTGCAAGTGGAACTAGTTTCCGGTATGGATAATAATGTTGAACCGTTCCTTTACCAAGGATAAAAGATATTAATTAATGGAAAGCTATTTTTATTGGCTTGAATTAATTAATGGGCTAGATAATCTTAAACACGGGAAATAATAACAAGGGAGCCATATTAAGCGTAATATGGGTTAAGATGGATAGTCTTGATATTAATTTTTAGTGGGATTAATTAATATTTATGGGCTTGAATAATATTGTGGCTCAATATTGATAATTCAAGGTCCATTGGAAGGTCTAATCTTAAATCTCGTAAAGGCCCCCCAAGTAGCCCAAGATAAAGTCCAATAACTGAAAAAGGTGTTTAAAAATAAAATAAATCTTGTTGCCTATTTTTCCTTGTTTTTCGAAAAATATGGATAAAAGGGGAGAAAGATTTTCTTTGAATTTTGTTATGGAATGAAGATATGTATTCTTGGAATACAAGATTATCTCATTAAATTCAAGAAATCTCCCACTTGGTTGTTCATATTAGTGTGTTTCGAAATTTTGAAATATAAAGAGCAAGAAAGATTTTCTTGATTTTCTTGAAAAGATATTATGGAAGATATGTATTTCTTGAAGTACAAGTATATCTCATAAATTCAAAAAGATTCAAATCTTGGAATCTTGGACCCTAATATTTCGAAAATCACCATAGCAAGATGAGGTGGGATTTTTGTGGAATATTTTAATTATGGGGAAAAGAATATAGGAGATATATTCAAGATTTCTTGGAGATCAAGAAAAGATTTTCCCACATTGTTTTTTCCCCTAAAAATCGACCACCACCCCATCTATAAATAGGGGATGATTCTTTCATTCCCAAGGGCAATTCCATGTGCTGGAAAAATTATTAAATCCACAAAGGTGGTGCAACAAAGTTTATTTTTCCTTTTGTTAATTGTTCGCGAGTATCCTTCCACCGGATTGTCGAGCAAGGACTAGGGAATACTCTGGAAGGACTTTTGGTGTGTTTTTATATACAAGACCATTGCCATTCCAAGAGGTAAGTTCGCTTAAACTCGTAGTAATTCCGCATGCGTAGGATTTACGTGAACTGTTTATATGCATGATTTGTTGTTGAATTATTATTTGAATTAATATGGGTTAATTCATGCTAGTAATAATTATCAGAATTAAATTTGTATTTAAATATTCATCCCGATTAGATCCGGGCAAATAATTCCCCAACACATTCAAGAGACATGTGGGAGGAATGGTTGTCAATTGCGTAGCCAATCTACTTTGAGTATAAGTGGGAGATATTATTAGGATTCGTGTAAGTGACATTAGATGTCACGCATTAGGAACTACACGAGACATACTGTGGTATACTTAAAAGCAGACTTTAAGTATAAGTGGGAGATTGTTGGGGTTATACTGGAAAGTATACTTTTACTTTGTATAACCAAACTGAATTTCTGTCTTAATTACTTAAATAAATTATTTATCGTTGATGCTTTAAATATCATTGAATGTTACATATATTTACTGCATAATTGTTCAATAAACAGTACGTGTTACATTGTAGTTAATTTAGTGATACCAGATCACAAAAGATTAAATTAACGGTCCTTTTGTAACTAAAAAAAATGTATTTGTTCACGACCTAGATGAAAATGAACAATCCATCGTGAAAGGTTGAAGTGTAAGGCTCAGATTGGCTTGTTTTGACCAAGAGATTACACTAGTGCATGGTGATGCCTTTGAATAGGACCTCTGAGGAGGATAAATTCTTGACCTTTGAATTAGGAAGAATTAGACCTCAATGGTTCGTTATTTCTTAATCTTAAGTCCCTTAAATAGGATGGGTGTGTGGTTAGTAATTATTGCTTTGACTTATGGCGGATAGAGAATCAATGAGATTCAATACTTTATATCTTGGGCAATATTAATGGTCATATCGATTGCTAAGATTTATCTGAAGAATGGGTGTTAAAAAGTATCGCTTGTTTGATTTGCCCTTTGGGAGGTTCATAAGATTTATCATACCAAATCTTGCAAGTGGAATTTGTTTCCCAGATGGATAATAATGTTGAACCGTTCCTTGACCAAGGACAAAAGATATTAATTAATGGAAAGCTATTTGATGGCTTGAATTAATTAATGGGCTAGATAATCTTAAACACGGGAAATAATAACAAGGAGCCATATTAATGATAATATGGGTTAAGATGGATAGTCTGATATTAATTATGTAGTGGGATTAATTAATATTTATGGGCTTGAATAATATTGTGGCTCAATATTATATATTCAAAGTCCATTAGAAGGTCCAATCTTAATTCTCCTAAAGGTCCTCAAGTAGCCCAAACATAAAGTCCAATAACTGAAAAAATGTTTGTTTTTTTCATGAGTCGTTTTATTTGGAGAATATTATGTGGCTAATTGGTTCGACTCACAAATAAAACATGCACGTATAAAATAAAAGCGTAAATAAGAAGAATTTGTTGACCCGGTTAAATCAGAAATGACTACTCTGAGGGGCATACCAAGCCGGGGATGTAGTATTGCGAGTTTTACATCGTCTGAATATTTGATACATCTCATGAAGATGAATCATTATGGATGAAGATGATTTGGAGAATTAGTATATGAGTCTTTAGGGTTTTTGCGTGCATGAACTCTCGTATTTTTGTAACCTTACCCCTACGGGAGATTTACGAACGTATTTTTACGAACCTTTCTCTCTTTAAATTTTTTTGTAACCCTTCTCTTGTTGTTTTTCTTCCATTTATAGTACTCGACAAGCATGAGCTTTGGTTTGGCAAGCATGAAATTTGGAGGCTTGAAGACCATCTGAAGAACTCTTGTGATGCTACCACCTTTCAAACCGTCTTCTAGATTGATCTTAGCTCTTGCTTGTCTAAAAGGCACTCTTTTGGTCGTCCAAATCAATCTTTTTGCTTTCATTTTGCATGCTTTGTTAAGCCCCTTTAACCATGTCGGTTTATCTTTGGAATCTTGTCCTCCTCGAGCATACTGAGCCCTCTGGATGTCTGGGTCTTCGGGATGTTTTGGTCTTCAAGATATCTGAGCATTGAGCATACTGACCCCTCAGGTTTGTCTGAGTCTTCAGGATATCTCGAGTAGTAGCTAGCATCAATTTTTTCGGGTTTATGCGAGTCTTCAGAATATCTGAACCCTCAGGATGTCTGAGCATCGAGCATACTGACTCCTCAGGTTTGTCTGAGTCTTCAGGATATCTGAGTAGCGAGCATACTGACCCCTCAGGATAGTGTGAGCACTTAGGCTGTCTGAGTCCTCAGACTTGTTCGTGGCCTCAGACTTGTCTGAGCCCTCAGGTTTGTCTGAGTCCTTAGATCACTTGACTTAGCTCATTTGATTCCTTCTTTCCTGATCTGAGTGGCGAACATGCTTATTTGCTCGGTAGGCTTGGTTGAGCAACTTTGGTTGGTAAATGGAATGCTGGCGAACAAAACTTACTTCATAGGCGAATATGTTAAGCTTGGTTGACAAGTGGCGTAGCCGGTCGAACAAACTTGTTTGGTCGGCGGCGAGCACACTTGTCCATCGTCTTGTGATTATTTTAATAGTTGAATATTACACGTGTCTCTCTTCGTGTCCGATTAATCTTGAATAATTATATCGAACACAACAATACCCCCCACCCAAAGATTCATAACTTTGTATTCATCATGGGGCTCGGCCCGTTATAATCTGATTGGGCCCTAGTTGATGTCGTTTAAATTACGTGGCCGGATTTTCAAAAATTGAATCCGGTATCTATAAATACCTCATTTCGCCGCCCTAATCCCTTTTCTTTCCTTTCTTCTTCTCTTTGCCTCTGCTTTCCATCTCTTTCGTGCCTTAACAAATTTCCGGCGAGGGCTTCATTATTCCGGCGAAGGATTTTTACTCAGGTAACCATTGAATACTTTCTCTCCTTGCGATTATGGCTTCTTGCTCAAACTCTTCTGTTTCCCTAGAATCGGACCACCATAGTTCCTCTTCCCTCTCTGTCGGTAGAATCCCCCGTAGCGATACTAACGCGCCGGAGACGAATGTCTCAGGTTCGGAGTTTCGTTGGCAAGTTCGGCAGCCGTTTGCCGTTCTTACCTCCGATTAAAGGCGAGGCCCTAAAACGAATTAGATAGAGACTTGGTCCGTAGTGATTTTTGGATGATTCGGATGAGGATTCTTTGCCTTAACCTCAAATTAGGTCTAGAAATTTGTAGATAATGTTGATGTAAATAGAGATGATAATATTGTGAGGGGGAATTTTGATGGTTTGTGAATGTATCTGAATCGAACATTGGGATAGGCGAACAAAATTACGAACTTGATATACTGTTGGTGTCCTCATAGTCCAACATATAGCAGTATAATGCTGGTTATAGTTTAGATTATTTAGAAACAACCTCATAGGACTAGGGTTGAAAATGAGTACCAATGAGCAAGATTGCGAGTGTAATCGATAATGATATGCTCGCTCAATTGTATAGAAATTACGAAACCCCCAAAGATGTCTTTTTTCTGGGCACGGGTCCGGATGAGCGAACCGCACCAACCCCCGAGGGTTGTGTTGCCGTGAATTTGAACCTGATGGAAGCGGGCCTTAGGTTTCCACTCCATCCCGGTTATCACCCGTTTGCTCGTGGAATGGAATATCACCATCAAGCTTAAGCGAATGGGTGGCATATGATCATGAGCTTCGACTTTGTTAAGGCAAAATGAAGCCTAGATATTATCCTCGGCCAGTTGAACTTGCTCGATTGGTGCATTTGACCCGTCCGAAAAGGCAAACATGGATGGCTATTCATGCAAAACAAATGCAAGTGCAAAATTATTGAGGATGTGCCGAACAAAATCAGTGATTGGAAGGAGAAATTTTGGTTCGTTGGGGGCGATTGGAAGAGCCCGGCTTCTGGAAGCGAACCAAGTGCTCGTTTAGACATCCCTACTGACTTCGGGGTTTATCGTAGTAAGTATTTTTGTGTCTTTTGTTCCTCAATTTGAACTGATTTTAACTTACTCTTTATTTCAGGGATTCCAGCTGCGACGGACAAAGAGACCAAAGACGGCTATTTTAGAAGCGTTTGGCAAATTGATCTCGAGTCTCGCTCGGAACGATCTGTGAAGACCCTGAATACTACCGAACAGAGGAAGAAAGGAAACTTGTTCGTGCCCCCTCACCATCTTGTAGTTGTTAACCCTGCTGGTAAGAATCGCTTCTTACATTAGCATAAACTTTGTACTTTTTTGCTCGCTGTTGCCCTTTCTTACATAATGAATTTTTTTTTGCTTATAGCTTTCCTTTATTCTTTGTTCTTGGTGAGCTTGTCCAAATATCTGAGATAGCTCATAGAAAAAAGATCTCGAGAGCTACTTTCAATTCAAAAGAGCGGGAGGCTCGTGAAGCAAATCGGGGGAGAAGCGAGTAGGGCCCGGCGAGCAAGCCGAAACATCTGCATCCGGTCCTGGGGAATCGAGTTGACCGAAGAGGACTACTCGTTTGGTCGAGCAGGGGGCGAGCGAACAAGCTCCATCGCCAAAAAGACCAAGGATAGAAGCCAGCGAGCGAGGGGCAATCAGAACAAGCTCACCCGAGGCATGCAAGCCGAGCAGAGGCTCGGGCGAGCCGATCTTTGTTAGGGTAACCCGGACCCCCTCTTGCCGAAGCGATCGAATGGCCTCCTCGGTTGGTCCTCGATCGCGATAGATTGTTGAAATGGAGGTTGGCACATCTTCTCCACCTCTGCTTTGGACCCCGGTCATGGACCCCTTTGAATCTAAACTTGGTCCCAGGATAAATCATTCTTGGGATGGGATCCCGTCTTGAACAGTACATTTTGTTAAACTTTAATTCCTTTTGCATTAATTTTGTTAAGCTTTGTCATGCTTATTTGCTCGGGTGTATGTGTAGGTTGAGCGGGTTAAAGCCGATGCTGTCCCGAAAAACTACTCTTGCTTTCCTAGTGTTACATAAGGTTAAAGGGCATTCCCTGAGCATATTCAAAAGGCATGTCGGACTCCGTTCGAGCATGGACTACAGAGCTGGAAGAGTCTACTACGGGTCCCACACCCTTGGAAAACATGTGACTCGGCTTGGTACTCCAGGGCCAATCTATGGTCGTTCTTGAGAAAGTTTATGCTTTGAGTCGCCAATCTTCATACCAACTACTTGGCTCGTCGGGGAGTTTTGAAGAGAAGGTGAGCTAAGGCTGAAACAGGACTCGGGATGAACTGAAGTTGGCTCAAGGACAAGTTTCCTCGGCACAAGCGGATGCTTCGCCCGGGCTCGGGAGGATGCTTCGCCCGGGGCTCAAGAGAATGCTCGCCCGGGCTCGAAGTTGCTTTCGCCAGCAAGGAGGAGCTAAATCATTCTCGAGGAGGTGGTGAAGTCGAACGGAGAGCTCAGAGTGAGATGAATGTCGAGCTTCGTAGAATCCGAACTGACGTCGAGGCCATGGAAAGTGAGAGGAATGTGCTTGGCTAACAACTCATTATTGCTGAAGAGACCAACACTCGTTTGGGTCTCGAAAATTCAAGGCTGCACAATGAAGAATATGTTGATTCTATGTCCAACTTCTCCTACATATGTGCCTTTGCTGATGCCATCCGGTCTGTTCGCCATACACTCACTGGCGAACAAATTGCCCCACTCATATCTAGTTTCCAGGAAGACCTTGATCGACAATCCACCAGATCGCAATCTTTCGATGTTTGACTTGAACGATCTGTGTGACTTTTCCACTCTTCCTGAAGGGATCGAGGTTGATGATCCTATCCTGGATGAGAAAGACGGCTCGGATGTGAACATTCTTTGAAGTTCTTTGGTTAAACTCTCCGGTCGAGTCCGGGTCCGTCGGTCTTGGGTCGAACAAAGGGACCTCTGTGACCGAGCAAAGTGTACCTCTGGCGAGCATCTTGGACTGACCATCTTTGGAGGAAAGCCGTTCTTTGAGGGGGCGAGCATGATTTGTTCGACATTTCTCTTACGTCCACCCCCAACTATGAATTTGCTCCTTAGTGTAATTTTTACTTTGCCGAACATATGTTGTGTACTTTTTGTCTTCTTCATTTTTTGCTCGAACAATATCTTCTGAACTTGTATAATTTTTTGCTTTCTTCTCTTTTGTTCGAACAATTCAAATCTGAGTGATTGAATCCATATTTTGAACTTTTCCTCTAACTTTGATTGTTGTTGAGGATGAATGTAGTTCTTGATGATTGATTGATACTTGTGTTGCTTGATGTTAAACTTTGTTGCTTTCTAGTTTATGCCTCTTTTCTTGAATGAATTGAACATTGGGTTTTGCTATGCCCGCTCCTGATTTCTTTCGTTTTTGATTGTCTTATTGACGTTGCAATCGGTTGATCGTCTTATTTAGGTGCGACCAGATGGGTTAACTTTATGAACCCCCCCTTTCTTGGTTCGCGATCATCTTATTTAGGTGCGATCACTTACGTCTTAGGGCCGTCTTATTTAAATTGCGACCCGCACTCATCATCACCCGCTTTGCTTCTGGGTATCTGTAAAAGTCGAAGTCGTCTTTTTGCATTGCGTACCCATTACTCACTTTTTTTTGGTGGAATCGAGTATCTGAACTTCGTTAAATCGGTGAACATATACTTGGGCTCGTTAAGTCTTTGTTAAGACCATCCGCTTAAAGTCTGCGACCTCAAATAGGCTTCAACTAGAAAATCTTAGCGAACAAAAATATTTTTTTTTTTTGCAACCGCGTCGTATTCTATTACAACCTTTACATTTGACATTTGAAGAAGACTATCTATTACACAACTATCGACATCGGACTATGGTTTTGGATTTAAAACCTTATCTTGAGTGAACCTGAACCGGCCTCACCTTGTCCGCGAATTGATGTTGACAAGCATGTGGCACATCATTATGTCTACCCTTCTTTAGTAACATGCTCAAGCGGCATGACATAAGCTTTTGTCCCTCCCTTTACAAGTTGTGATTATCTTGGGCGTGCGGACATAAAACATGTGGCGGCGCTACCTGCTTTCGCCTCGGCTCTGAAAGGTATGACAATATCTTGTTGCCTCCATTCGTCCCCTTCGTAGATGCACGAGCATCGGCATCCGCATGTTGCTTGGCCGGACACACCACGACATCCCTCCCCGCCGGAGGAGATTTTGGGGATGCATAGAGGACTAGCGATTTACTCTTAGCGGTGAGTAGCGTGGAGTGGCAACCATGACTCTGTAGAGCATCTTGAGTCATAGCGAGCTTCAACTTTGTGCTTTCGAGTGTCATATGGGGTATAAATCTTGTACTAGGCGGATGCTTTCGATTCAAAGGAATGATAGGCTGAATCGAGTCTTTGGATTCTTCGTCTGGAGGCATCTTGAACCAACTTTCTTCGATAAGCGTAGTATTTTTCTTTTTTTCTTCTTCATCTGTTTTTTCTCTGCTTTTTTCAGCTATCAATATGCCTCTATTTATAGAACTATCCCAAGCTAGTGCTGGCATAGCTAGTTGGTGCTGGCCCTCTTACTTTTGCTCCTCCTTTTGACATCTGTTCGGCTTTTTGTCAGCTCTTGTTCAAGGATTGACTCGTTCCTTTCTTGGTTGCCACCACTTATCAACTCGTTCTGACACGTATCTTCTGTCTTTCGATAGTGCTGGCCAGCATTTCTTTCTAGAAGATATGTGTCGAACACAATGTGTTCTTCCTTCAGGATTGTCCTGCTCGTCTTAGCTGAATGGCTGATTATGTTCGGCCATTTGTGCTCGTTTCAGCTACGTTGCCAATTATGTTCGGCCAACTATGCTCGCTTCAGCTGTGTGGCTAACTTTGTTCGGCTGACTGTGCTCGCTTCAGCTGTGTGGCTGACTTTGTTCGGCCGACTGTGCTCGCTTCAGCTGTGTGGCTAACTTTGTTCGGCCGGTTATGCTCGTCATTATTGATAATATTTTTTCAAATTTGACACATTCCACGAGTAGGACAATGGGACTCCATTCAGATCTTCCAAATCATACGCCCCATTTAGCAAACGTTCTGTAACTCTGAATGGACCTTCCCATGCTCGGCCGAACACACCACCTAATACCCCCGTTGCTCGTCTTAAGACCGGCTCTTTACATTGAACTGCGTGTTTGGACTTTGGAGTTATAGAATTTTTCGATCTCTTTTTGTACATGGCATTCACGAAATCGACCTCCGTTCTTCTTTCTTCTAAGCAGTGCACTTTTCGAGGCGGCCTTTGGTCATTGATGTGCTCTCCAAAAGTCATTGTTCGATGACTCGGAATCTTGATTTCTGCGGGTATAACAGCTTCCGCACCAAATGCGAGAATAAAGCCCCCAGGTCTCCGCATTGATGTTAAAAAGTTGTTGATAGGCCCATAATATTTGAGCGACTCTTGACCCATCCTCCCCCCTTGGAATTATCAAGTCTAGCCTTGAGGGTATGCTTGATAATTTTATTAACAACTTCAACTTGTCCGTTTGACTGGGGATATTACGGAGTTGAGTAATGCTTTTTTATGCCCCAGTGAGCACAATTACGTCGAATTCACTTCCATCGAATGCTTTTCCGTTATACATTTACTAGTGATTGGGGAAGCCCAAAAGCGGATAATATTTTTTCAAACAAAGTTCCACATTCTTTGTTCGGTGATTTTGACAATGGCTTCGGCTTCTGCCCATTTAGTATAGTAATCAACGGCAACCACATCAAATTTTACTCCCGACGTGCCAGTAGGAAATGGGCCGATCAAATCGATCCCCCATTTAGCAAATGGCCATGGGCTATAAACTGACACTAATTCTTCAGGTGGGCTATGAATAAGTGGGGCATGTACCTGGCACTTGTGGCACGCCTGAAATCGTGTGAATCCTTCCTTTTGAGGTTTGCAATATAATAACCTTGTGCGATTATTTTATGTGCGGGGCAGGCCACGCATATGATTTCCGCATACTCCATCATGGATTTGCTCCATAAGTACACGACCCTCTTCAGGAATAATACACTTCAATAGTGGAAGTGAGAAGCTTCTTTTGTACAAATGCTCGTCTAAGATAGTATAACGGCAGTTATAATCTGAATGAGTAGCTTGTGCCTTATTCTCAGGGAGAAGTCCCTTTTGTAAGTAACTCAGGATTGGAGTCATCCAAGTTTCCTGTTCACCTGTTACTTGGGCGACCATAACTCTGGGAACTGATGGCGAACAAGTTGTGACGACTACAATGTCAGTTATGTTCGTCACTCCTTCTGCTGTTGCCAGGCGTGCCAAAGCATCAGCGAACGAATTACCCAATCGTGGTAATTGTTTTATGAAAACTTGTTCGAATTTCTCAAAACAACTCTTTTTGCTGAATTCTTGATATTGTGCCATATGTTCGCCTCGGGCCTCGTACTCACCAGTTACTTGATAAACGATTATCTGAGAATCGCTGTAAATCATCAGCCTCTGAATTCCCATTGTCATAGCCATCTGAAGTCCAGCAATCAAAGCCTCGTATTCGGCTTCATTATTTGTAGCTGAGAAATCAAAATGGATGGCTGTTGTGAATGTTTGTCTAGTTGGGCTGATGAGAACTACTCCTGCTCCGGCTCTTGAACTTGTTGATGAGCCATCAAACGTCTATATGCCATGATTGGTGCGACAACTTTTTTGGGCATTTGTGGATATGTCAACTTCGACCATGAAATCGGCCATTGCTTTGCCCTTCATTGTTGTTAGCGGGGTGAGCGTAATGCCAATTGGCTTTAATTCCACCGCCCACTTGAGTAATCTCTGCTGCGATGTCACGGTCGGTGGAGGACTTGGCGTAATGGGAATGTGGTCGATTACCTCGGTAAGTGATCGAAAAAGTATGGTCACAATTTTTGAACACTCATTACGAGCATATGCTAGCTTTTCGATGGAGAATGCAGGAGCTCGAACTTTTTTGAGCACTTGGCTTACATAGTAAGCGGGCAAGTGTGTCGTCCCTTCTGCTCGTGCGAAACAACGCTAATGCATGTTCGGATGCAACAAGATCTGAATAGAGTTGTTACTTTGGGGCGAGCTTAAACTGATCATCTCAGTATTTGCAAAATCTTGCTTCAATGATTCAATGCATTTTGGCGATGCTTTCGGTCCTTTGGAATTTCCCTTTCTTTAATGCATCAAAGAAAGGTTTGCATTTAATCCCGGTTAAGTGATATAAACCGGCTTATGGAAGCTAAACGTCCGGTTAACCTTTGGACTTCTTTCACACTCACGGGGGCCTGCATATCGAGCATGGCCTGAATCTTTGAGGGGTTAACCCCGATCCCCGTTTGGTGACCATATGTCAGGAATTTTCTGAGTGAACCCCAAAGCATTTTTTGAATTTAGCTTCATGTTGTACTCCCCGAGTATATCAAACGTTTGTCGAGGTAGGTGATGTGGTCTTCCTTGTGTTCGCTCTTTACCACATATCATCAATATATACCTCAATTGTTAGGCCGATGTGTTAAATCGAACATTTTGTTCACCAAATGTTGATATGTTACTCGGCATTCTTCAATCCGAGCGGCATGCGGTTGCCAACGATACATATTCTTTTCCTTTGCGAATGCGTATTCATTTGATCGTCCGGATGCATGGGTATTTGGTGATAGCCAGCAAAAGCATCCATGAAGGTCATGAGCTCATGGCCTGCTGTATTATCGACCAAATAATCAATATGCGGCATCGGGAAATTATCTTTCGGACATGCCTTGTTTAAATCAGTGAAATCAATACATAGTCTCCAAGATCCATTAGACTTGCGGACGAGCACAAGGTTCGCAAGCCATCTTGGGCATTTTACTTCTCGGATCAGTTTATTGTCGAGCAACTTTTTGATTTCACTATTCATTGCCGCATACTTTTCCGGACTGAACTTTCTGCGCTTCTGGATTACTGGAGTTTGTGCTAGATCAAGGTTGAGGGAGTGGCATGCATGTTTTGGATCAATGCCAACCATGTCCTCGTGCGACCATGCGAACACATCCAAGTTTGCTTGAAGATAAGCAATCATTTCTATTCGAATTGGTTCAGGTAATTCCGAACCAATGAACACTTCTAACTCAGGTCTGTTCGGGTCGATGTTGATAGACTCTAGTTGTTTGGCAGTGTTGCTTTCGCTTTCTTTTTTGTTTCCACGAGGATCTTGGATAGACCCGGGTGTTAAGTCATCAACCTCCATAGGTTCAAATCCTATGCGAGGTTCTAGGTCCGATAGCTCGTTTGGCTGATCAATATTCATTAGATCTGGGAGATCTGGGACATGAGTTGCCATCCTGGATTCTGTGTTCGCGCGTTTTATGTTCGCACGGGGAGTCGTGCTCATCAAACTTGTGTTCGACAAAGGACATTTTGGCAGCGTATTTGCTCGTT
This sequence comes from Stenogyne calaminthoides, assembly GCA_037126765.1. NCBI lineage: Eukaryota > Viridiplantae > Streptophyta > Magnoliopsida > Lamiales > Lamiaceae > Stenogyne > Stenogyne calaminthoides. The sequence continues at coordinate 41,853,529 of JBBCBC010000008.1, read as the reverse complement.
GGCTTGACTCTCCGATCTCCCATGTTTGCTCCATCATGTTAACGATATTTTGCTTTTCTGGTGCACATGATAGCAAACAATCTCGAGCTTTCTTCTGATCTCCTTTTACACTACCTGTTCCATTTTGTGTTGGAAATTTAACACAGTAGTAATACGTAGAACAGTCCGCTTTAAATTCCTGAATAAACGGCAACCTAGAAACCCATTATAAGTAGACGGAGCATCGACAATTACAAAATCTAGCATTCTAGTTCATCGGATCTCCGGATTTAGAGTTGATTCTAACTCGACTCTAACGTAATCATACCATAGGAATTGGATTTCTGATTCCACAAAACCCATAATGGTATGATCACATGGTTCAATATAAGCTGCTCAAATCCCCAACTTGCTTTTCCATTTTGGTGTGCGAGTGTTGTGAACAAAATGTTAGCATAAGCTCCGGTATCAACCGAGGCGGTGTACCTTCAACCCGGAGGCGAGCAGCGATGGTTAAGGAGTCATTGTGGGGAGTGATTATACCGTCGAGATCGTCTTACGAAAACATAATTTGGTGAGAGGGTGGCGTCTTTGGTGATGTGCTCGCCACCTTCACCGATGAATGCTTTGCAAAGGCACGCATCTCCATCTTCTTCGTCTGTTCGATAATGTTGGTGCTGGTAACATCCACCTTTGGACCATATTCGGGGCGTATCATGTGGATCTCTTGACTTTTTCGACCTCTACCCACGATGGAGGCCCTTTTTGGTAATTCGGACCTCTTCGTGATTCTTGGGATCAGCATCCGGATGTTTGTTAAACTTTTAGGCTTACCCCTTTGGTCTTGATTTTTTTTTGTTTGGGAGCTTCTATTAAATTGGCTTTTTTAGGAATTGGGTAAAGGCGATTATCTTAAATATAGCTTCCAAAGTTGGCGAAATAAATCGCGACAATCTTACGTATTGTGCCCGATGTACTACCGTGATAGTTACAATATTTGGAAGCATTAAGCCGATGCTTGTCCATTATGATTATTAAGGCCTATCTAACATATCCCGATCTTTGATTTGGTTGAAAATTGTTTTATATTTGAAACGCCCAAAAAAGACTTAAGTAGGCGTTTGCTTCTACTCTTTCTTGAATGGTTTGAAAGAGCACGGGGTTTTATACCCCCCTTCATTCATTACTTTCTTCCCAAAAACTTTCTTAGTTGTAGGTTCCTGATCCAATCATGATTGGGCGAGCAAATCTTGCATGGCTATGATCTTGGCTGCTCACTCTCGGAATTCTGAATATGTGTTCGGCCAGTCTTGATGCATGGCTTTCCACATGTCAGTATTCAAGGTCAGGCCTCCGACCACCGCGACACGTCTGATGTGTGTGATGTGGAAATTGAGTTGGGAAACTATCTTGTTGTTTGTGTTGCTGGGAAATTCCCAAGACTTAAGTCATTTTTTAATTGAAGGATTATTGGAAAATTGACTGTGATATCATCCCACATACTGACGGGTGGGTGATATTCAAATTTCATGATCTTACTCAAGCTGACAAAATCTTTCTTGGTGATCCTCACTACATTCTTGGGAGATTTTTTTTCTAAAAGAAATGTCTAGGATTCGAATTCAAGAAAGTGGATATTTCATATTGTTCATACTTGGATTAAATTACTCACACTTGATCTTCAATGTTGGAACTCTTGTGCTATAGGTAAAGTCACATCCGCTTTTAGGAAACCCTAAACATAGAGAGACCAACTATTGAGAGAAGTCGGTTTGACCTATGCTAGGGTCTAAGTGGAAGTGAATACTTCTAAAGAGCTTCCTCATTCGGTTTGCGTTAAACTTCCTGATGGTACTTAGTATCATCAGAAACTGGTACTTGATAACAAACCAAAATATTGTGCTAAGTGTCAAAGTTTTGGTCACTACATATTTGATTGTGGTATTGTGTCACCTTCTAGCAAGCCTAAAAAGTCTAATGTTGTTAAGGAGGTTGACAATAAGGCTAAGGTGGTTGCTCCCTCTAACCTAACGGGAAGAGTGACGTGCTCGCCCTAACGGGAAGAGTGACGTGCTCGCCCTAACGGGAAGAGTGTTGTTAACCACATGGGTGTGAATGTGGTGGTAAAAACTACCTGGCCGTGTGATGAAATAACCCCAATCTTTAGGAAAGACAAAACTGTTGTGAAAGCTAATGAAACTATTTGCCCATCATTGGTGGAAAAAACAACACATTCTATTGCGTCATCCTCTAAGCCAATTCCAAATTCTTATGATAATTCTCCTTGTGATATATTTAAGGGTGTGGGTCTGGTTGTTTCATCTACACCAATTGATACGACTGATGATTCACGAGCTAAATCTGCGGGTGTAACTTGTGAGAAATTTGATTATTCCTTAGACATCTTTTGTAACGATCGTGTATAGATCATAAACAAAAATGACAAGGAATGAGACATAAGAACTTTTACATTTCATTGCACCATGAATGTACTGAGGGTAGACTTCAATAACTTGGATGTCCACACTAAGGTGTTTCCAAAACACAAGAATTCTTTCACCCCTTGTACAATCAAAGTTGTGAGAAAAAAATCAGCCTTTAAATTTATTCCTAGAAATTCGGTCTAAGGTCTTACGTTGGAGCTTTGTTTCAAGAATGCAAAAACATCAACATTGTGTTTCGTGCAAGACAAATTATCTCATCTTGTTTGTCGGGGTCATTAAGTCCCGTAATATTCTAAGATGCAATAATCATGAGAACATAATCACTTGTGAGGTTTCGACTTTTCGACCTTGTGGGCAGGAAAGTTTTTGCCAAAATTGATTTTCTTTTCTTTGCCTTAAACACAATGTTGATTTTTTCGCACTCATAGAGAAATCGAATTCAACATCATCGTTTCTTTCCGATTTCTCAAAGTTGCACCATTTAGAAAAAATTTAAAGGTTGGTTTTTTTTGCTCACAACTTTGATTGTAAAAGCGGGTAGAAGAATTCGGTGTTTGAAATCACCTTTTGTATTATGCTAAAACTCTATCCTCATTTCATCATTGAAATGAAGTGTAAAAAATGTCTTATATCTCAATCCTTATCGCTATTGTTCATGGTCTATACATGGTCGATAAAAAGATGTATGTGGACAATCGATTTCTCACAAGTTACACCAAATAGTTTTAACAAGTGAATCATCACGCGATTTCATTGAGGTAGATGGAAATGTAAAGATCCAATAATCGCTAAATATAATACAAGGAGAATTATCATGAGAAGGTTGTTTTTTCCACCATAGGTGAGCAAACAATATCAATAGATTTTTACAACAACATTTTTCCTTTTCCCGGGAGTCATTTTGTTTTTCCACCATGACACAATATAGTTTTCACCACCACATTCGCACCCGTAAAAAGTATTTCGATTACCATCCCCTTTAGGGTGAACACTCCACTCTTCCCTCTTAGAGTTAGAGGGAGCAACCTCTTTAGCCTTATTGCCACCCTCAGTAGCAATCTTAGGCTTTTTATGCATGCTCGAAGGTGACACAGTATCACAATCAACAATGTATTGTCTAAAATTTTAGCATTTAGCACAATATTTCGGCTTATTATCAAAAACCAATTTCTGTTGATACTAAGTACCATCAGGAAGATTAACGCATATCGAATGAGAAAACTCTTTGGAAGCATCCACTTCCACTAGGACCCTAGTATATGTCGATCGACTTCTCTCGAGAATCATTCGATCTATGTTGAGGGGTTTCCCAAAAGTGGATGTGATTTTGCCAATAGCACGAGGGTTCCAACAATGAAGGTCGAGTGAGGATAATTTAACCCAAGTAGAAATCGTTATGAAGATCGGTTTTCTTGAATTGAATCCTTTCGACATTTTTTTGAGGAAAACTGTCCTCCCAAAAATGTGGTAGGGATCACCAATGAATATTTTATCAACTTGAGTAGGAACATGGAACTTGAATATCACTCACCCATCAATATAAGGGATGACATCACAATCCATTTTCTAATAATTTCTCAATCTAAAAATAGCCTTGAGTCCCGGGAATTTTCCAGCCACACATCTCACGAGGTAGTTTCCCCACTCGATATCCACATTACACACATAAGATGTGTCCAGAGTGACTGAATCACCAGGGATATCAAAGGAAGGAATTTTAAGCTCCTCCAACACAATATTTTGCCCTTAAGAGCATTTTTCCACGGGGGGCAAAGACACATTAGAAAATACAAGAGGATTATCCCAGACTCTCCAACATAACCATTCTCAGGCCGAGGGAAATCCTCCACAGGCACAAGTTTTGTTGCCTCAGAAGAGGATGGGGAATCAAAATTGCCAGTAGAGGGAGGGGAGGAGAAACATGTGTGGGAGTTGGGGACAACACGAACTAGGCAGGTTATAGGAGCCATGACAGAACAAACAACCAACCAAACAGAGCAAGAGAAAATAAGGCACACAGGCCAAAGAGGTTAACAAGTTACAGGCAGGGCACACATGTCAAAGTTGTAAACAAGCTGGGCACACAGACCAAAACAATAGTCAGGTCACAAGCACATCACACATACATGGTTTTCTTTTCAGCTGATGCCTTAAGTTTTAGTTTCTTTTTTGCACGTTTTGAGAGCTCAAAAAGCAACATCATCAGCTCAATCAGAGTTCTTACAAGTTACACCCTTAGGTTTAGCTTGTGAATCATCAGTCGTATCAACGGGTGTAGATGGAACAACCAGATCCTCATCCTTAGAGCATTTCCAACCATGCGCGCTACACTAGCACGACTTCGCGCTAGTGTAGTGTAATAGTTCGCGCTACATTCGATTTTGTCCTCAACCGTTGACACTACATTTTACACTACATATATTATTTTTAATTTTTATACTCTTATTATTAATTATAATTATTTTTTATTACATATTTATGTATATACAAAAGAAAAAAATTATAAAAATGACGTTAAATTAAATTTCATGATAAAATACAATCATGCATATTAAAAACATAACAATAAAACTTCAAAGATAAAACAAATACACACGATACAAGAAATTAAATAAAAAACGATAACAGTTATCTAGGCCTCCGAGTTAGAATACTCCTCCCACAAATGATCAATCAATGCATTTTGAAGTGCAATGTGAGCATCTTTGTCTCTAATTTTTCTATATCGAACAACAAATGCTTGAAAGGAGGAAGTGTCATTGCCCAAAATTTCTATCTCGGAGGGTGGCACCTCTATTGCAGCTTCAATCGGTGCATTAAGATCTCGTTCATCTTCAATTATCATATTATGCATGATTATGCACACTCATTATGTCTCATAAATCATCTTTATCTTGAAAACCATTTTGGTTTTGCCACAATTGCAAAATGACTATGCACACACTCATTATTTTGTGTGATTTAATTATGAATTATGTATTTTATTTTAGCATTTTATGTTTTAATGTATTTGTGCGTTTTAATTATGAACTATGTAATTTATTTTGTGATTTATGTATTTTAATTTATTGTATTTTGTGTGTTTTAATTATTTATCTAGAACTTTATTATTTAGTTTAAAATAATTTTATATTGTATAAATGTAATAAATAATAATTTTTAAAAATAATAATAATGAAAAGGAAAAATGATAAAATGTAAATTGTATTAAAAATAAATTAAAACAAAAAAGAATGATGTAGTGTGATGAATAGTACCTCTACATGTAGTGCCGAATCTTGCACTACATTAATGTAGCGTCACATTGTAGCGCACTGTTGGAACATCATCTTGCGCTACATGTAATGCTAGCGCAAGATCTGGTGTCCCATTGGGAATGCCCTTAGACATAACACAAGGAGAATCATCATGAGAATTTGGAATTGCCTTAGAGGATGAGACAATAGAATGGACTGTTTTTTTTCCAGCAAAGGTGGGGCAAACAACTTCCTTAGATTTCACAACAACAATTTTGTCTTTCCCTAAGGTTGGGTCTGTTTCAGCACACGGTGGGGTAGTTTTCACCACCACATTCGCACCCGTGTGCTTAACAACATCCTCCTCGTTAGGGCGAGCACGTCACTCTCTTCCCTTGGTGTTAGAGGGAGCAAGCTCCTTAGCCTTATTGCCCCCTCCGTAGCAACATTAAGTTTTTTAGGCTTGCTAGGAGGTGTCATAGTACCACAATCAACAATGTAGTGACCACCAAGAAAGATTTTGTCAACCTGTGAAAGATCATGGAATTTGAATATCACCCACTCGTCAATATATGAGATGATATCACAGTCAACTTTCCAATAGTCCTTTAATTTTGAGATGACTTTAAGTCCCCGGAATCCCAACAACACACCCCCATGAATGGTTTCCCCCTCGATATCCACATCATACATTAGAATTGCCAAAAGGTGGTTGAGTCACGGGGATATCAAAGTGGGGGATTTTAGTTCCTCCAAAAGCAATATTTTTTGCCCTTAAGAACATTTTTTTTTCAAAGGGGGCAAATGTTCATTAGAAATTTCAAGAGGATCACCATTATTCCTAGACTCCGCAACATAACCATTCCTGGGCCCTTTATAATTTTTGTTATAAGAGAAATTTTTTACTAACGCACAATGTAAATAACCTCGGAAGGGATGGGGAACCAAGATGGCGATAGAAGTGGAGATGAAAACGAGTGTGGGAGTTAAGGACATAACAATTTGGACCGAATTGTGAGAGCACATGTCAAAAAAACGATTGCTTTCAAAATCGTTGAGCAGGTCCTCTGATTTTAGGAGCCCGGTGCAAAAAAATTATTAGGCCCTTGCAAAGACAATTTGATAATATATTTTTATGATCTTGTGAAAATATATATATATATATATTTTTTTTTTCTCGTCCTTTTTTTTCTTACATTTTTCATATTTAGATGGACATTTTTTCGATGAAAGACATCTCAAATTCATAATTAACTATTAAAAAGTAACATAAAAAATAAAAATCAATTCAAGAAATAATAAAAAAATTCTAAAAAAATAATATATAATTGAAGTGATCAAGTAAAATTTATGAATACAAAATTCAAACTTAAAGGTACGTACCTTATTAGAAAAGATACGATTCTTTTCAAGGACCGTTCATTAAATATTCTTATGAGCTCCCATATGTAAGATGTGTAAGACTAATTTTAAGAGAGAAAAAAATTAAAAAAAGTAAAGAAAGGCGAAGAAGAAATTGTGTGTAGATTTAATTTGAAAAATAATAAGAAATAACTAATAAATTATAAAAATATTTGAAAATAAGTTATGAATTGTGATTTGAGCGTGGGAAGGAGAATTATAAAGGATTATGTAGCTGATTAATATAAGAAAAACTTAAAACTTTGAAAAGAAAAGAAATAAGTAAGTACGCGACAAATAACTGAATAACTAAAAAAATAAGAAAAAACGATAAATATAAGGATAACTCAAGCCTTTGAAAAAATTAGGAAAAAAGCAACAAATAAAAGTTTAAGAAAATAAGCGACAAATAAGTAACTGGAAAAATAAGAAAAAAACGACAAATATAAGAAAAACTTAGGCCTTTGAAAAAAATTAGGAAAAAAGTAACTAAAGGGCGTCGATCTCGCGACCTAAAAGTAAGCTGATTCTTCCAGGCACGCATACATACAACTCGTCTAGCTATCGATGATATCTCATGTTTTGACTTTGTAAAAAATATATATATATATATATTTATAGATGTATATATATATATATATACCAATATGATGGGGTGTGTATTATTATCCCACATAGGCCAAAATATTATTAAACAATTTTTATATAAACATGATATATATATATATATATATATATAAGCGAAAATTTTGAAAAACAGAAAGATAAACAAGCCAAAAATAAATATTTAAAAAACAAAGTAAAGTAAAATTAAAACAAACATAGGAATAAACAATAAATAAATTTATACAAGAACTAATAAAAATAAAAAGACATTTAACCAAATTTTTTTTTTATAATAAATAAGTAAAATCTAAATTTTAAGGAGAGTAAGAAGATCATACTTACAGGATAAAATTTGAATTTTCTACGAATGTGAAGCTTTACACAAAAAGGAAGGATTTACTTTTTTTTTTTTTTAATTTACAAGGATATAGGATATATTATGAGGATTGAAGGAATTTTAGCTTTGGCATAAGGAATCGAAAATGGAAATTTAGAAGATCATGGTGAGAAAAAGATGCTTGATTGATTTTTTTTCGGTGGTTTACAATGAAGGATTATTAATCCTTTTAAAAGACATAAAAAACTTTGATTTATCGTCGGGCTGTTGGAATCTGACTCTCTACGAGAATAAGAAAGTCACGGACTCAAAAAGGGTTCCAAGAAAACCAGAACCCCGACAAGGCACCCGGCACTTCAAGTTGTTGAAGAAACCATCCTGAAGGTGATGGAGGTGTTAAGCATAGCGTGCGGGCATGTCTACACGATCAAAAGGGCGGTTCTTTCATCCCACCTCATACTATCAAAAATAAGGGCAAGCGGAACTGACAAGTTACGCCATTTCCTGAACATTGGGTCACTACGGCGAGTCTGAGAGACACCTTTCCCACAACTCGAGGAGGCTGTCACGAAGATGGGTTCTTCGGATTTAATTTGTCAAAGCGACTTCAAAGGAACCACGAGCCCTAATCGAGATCACCAACAAAGGCAATCGTCTCGGATGGGCGAGCCCAGTGAATCCCAAACCCAGGGGTAGAAGGGGAAGCGACCCGTCCACCTATGCCCGAGGATGCGGGAGGTGCGTGTCATACATATCCTTTTTTCCACTTGGGGCGTGGGGGACTTTCTTGACATCCACATCAAAAACGGCGCATGAAGGCGAAATCGGGAGATGGAGAATGCGGAAAAAATGGTACTACCGGTCTTCCGCGTGTCGAGAGAAACCAATAAAAATCGAGTTGGCGAAAAAAAGATAAAAGGCTGGGATAATCTACCCTTGGTGATCAAGGCTAACATCATAGGGACCCTTTGTATGCGGGCTTTGGTGGATGGAGGGGCTTTACGCAACATCCTCTTTAAAGAAGACCTTAGACCCGGCTTCGGGGACTACGATGCTTACATCATCCCGTGCGACCCACGTCGTAAAAGGGAAACTTCGAGGATCTTTTGTGAAACCATCTGGCATGATCCGCTTTGGTTGTCAAAGCCGGTGTCTACCCTAGATGAAGGGTTAGGGCCACTAGACTTTTAGATTTCCTCGTTATCGACCTCAGGGTTCCTATAACGGTTTTCTCGGAAACCCGTTTGAGCATGAGTTTGAAATTGCGTCCTCTACCTTTTTATTCGTGTAAAATTCCCCACCAAGAGTGGGTTGGTTGCTGCCAGTTAAGGGTGACCAAGTCGATCTGAAGGGTTGTTTGGTTTATTCTTCGTCTAATTTCAATTGACATTAGTATCTAGCAAACAAATATTTGTAATAAATAGTGAAACACAATGTAAAGAATTGAACAATGGGAAGGAGAAGCAGGGAAGAAGAGCGGCGACCTCAACCTCAGAAATGGGACCCGGAACACGAAGAGTTTCTAATTAAAATTTTGAGATCGGCGATCCCCATCAAGATGGCCATCCGGGGAAGAGCTCGAAAAGTTAAAAATAGACCCATCGCGACCCGGATCTAGAAGTCATCATGGGCTCCAAGATGCGAGGCGACTGAAGGGCGAATCATCGACTTTCTAAAAAAGAACTTGGATATTTTGCATGGTCACACAAGGATATGATAGGTATCGATCCGAAGTCGCCGCCATGGTTACATATCGACCTAACTTCGGAGGCCGATAACCCAAAAAACCAGAAATTGGCCCGAGAAAAATATCGGACACTTAGAAGAAGTGAAGAAGTTCTTTGGATAACGACTTGATTATGCGGGCCGACCGGCCGCAATGGGTGGCCAATGCGGTGTTAATTGAAAAAATCAAAGCGAACACAATGACTTTGCATTGACTTTACCGACCTCAAGAGGCTTGTCCAAGGATTTCTTCCCCATGCCTCACATAAGACCACGATGAAGCAACAACTGCGGGTCGTGAGATGATGTCGTTCATGGGCGCCTTAAGTAAAATATCACCGGATAGCCATCTGCGAACCGGATCGGCAACACACCTCATTCCGACGAGAAAAAACCTCTCTTGCTTGGAAGAATGTCATTTGGCACGAAGAACCGCGGGGCTCGTGTCGAGATTGGTCAACCACATGTTTGTTGATCAAATTGGCAAATCGGTGGAAGTCTATGTAGGCGACATAGTCGTCGAAGACTTAGAGAGGAGGATCACCTCACCTACCTTGCCAAACTTTCGACATCTAAGGAAGTTCAACATGAGGCTCAATCCCAAAATGTGCAATTTTGGAGTTAGTCGAGAAATTCTGAGGCGGTTAATCGACAAAGGAATAGGCGAATCGGCAAAAGGTCAAGCCATTCACGGACATGGGAGCACCTCGGCGTGAAAAGAAGTACAAAAACTTCTGAGTTGCTGGCGCCTTGAATAGGTTCATCTCCCCAGAATGGGATAAATGAAAACCAATGTTAGACATGATTTGAAAAAATCAAAATTGAATGGACACTTGCAAAAGCGAGGGAAGCTTTTGATAAAATCAAAGCTTATCGTGACGTGAACATTATATCGAAACGTCCTGGGGAAAACCTTTTTTATATCTTGCGGCGAAAACGCTTTAAGTGCGATGCTTAGATTAGGGCGGAAGGTCAGAATCATTTCCTATCTACTTCGTCAGCCAGACGCTGAATGAGACCAAGCAGCGTTATCCATTACTTTGGAAAAATTAGCATATGCACTAGTTATGAGTGTGAGGAAGTTGAGACCGTACTTTTTCGACCACCAAGTCGAGTCCTAACCTCCTTGCCCCTAAGGAACGTGCTTCCGCGGCTTTACTACGGGGCCGATGCCTCAAGTGAAATATTGAGGTTACAAGGCGATGCGGGAGTAACGTCGCGCCTCGACGAATTAAAGCTCAAGCGCTAGCCGATTTCATCGTCGAACTTACCTTCTCTTCAGAGGCCGGTAGTTCAGCCAGCCCACCTTGGCAGTTGTTCATAGACGGGTCAACAACTTCCCACAAGTCAGGTGTCGGGGTAGTCCTGATAAGTCCGGAGGGCACCTCGTTTCAGAATGCTATCACTTTCGATTTCGCAGCGACAAACAATGAGGCCGGTATGAGGCACTCATAAAGGCTGGAGATGTCAACAACGATGGGGTCGAGAAATTTCCGGTACACGGACTCTCTCATAGCCAACCAAGTCTGGGGGATATGAGGCGAGATGATAGAATGACAGCACTGCCGGGGAGGTGGTCAAGATCTTACTATGTCGATTCGAACAAATCCACATTAAGCTAGTCAGGGGATGGTAACTCACGAACCCGATGCTCAGGCACGACTAGCGACTTTAGAAGAACAGCGAAATGAAGGATATCACCATCACAGGCTCTCCCACCCCTCCACTACAAACATAGTGATAACGACCTAAACATCCCAAAAAATTTGGATGACACCCGTCTTGAATATATGAGGGTGGCATTATACCACAAAAGCGAGTTCAAGCTCGGCAATTGCGATTCTACAGACCTCATGATGCATACGATCAATGACACGTTATATAAAGCGAGGTTTTTCTGCCTTCTTTGCTCCGATGTATCAAAACCGGAATAAGGCGAAATATCTTGAGGGAGATACCGCGAAGTGTGTCTGAAAAACCCTGTTGGGGCAATCATTGGCTCACAAAAACCACAAAGGCAGGGATACTTTTGGCCAGCTTTTGAGGCGAGACGCCATCATCTTCGCCCGTAAATGCCATAAATGTCAAATTTATGCACCATCGATTAAAATTAAACTCTAGAAGAGCTCACCGACATCCTCGATCCTTGGCCACTTTTGCAAAGTGGGGATAGATATCATTGGGCCACTCCCATGGCCCCGGTTTATTTAAGTAAATAAATAAGAAATTAGGTTTGGTTATACAAAGTAAAAACATACTTTCGATTATAACCCCAACACCACAATGACGAGGCTTTGGCGAAACCTAGATCTACTCGAGGAAGCGGTAGAAAGCCAACATGAAAGCGAGATATAAACAATAGTCGGAGAGATATTACAATTCTAAAAGTCGACTTGGCCCGAGTTCAAAAGGAGACTTGGTGTTAAAAGAAAATACTTGGTGTATCTAAAAAACTTCGGTCCAAAGCGGGAAGGTCCATTCAAGGTGTCAAGAGTCTTGTCAATGGACCTCTGAGCTCGAAAGTTCGGGCGTAAAGGTTCGATACCGTGGAATGCAACTCGCCTAAAGTATTATCGATGGGTTAAAATCACATCCTTGTAAATAATTGACTGTCAATAATAATGTCATTTTCTTCTTTTCAAAATTCATGTGTTTAAGCAGGGAGTCGTTAGTGTATATAAAACATCGACCACCAGTCTGACTTCGACATCTTGGCGGTGAGATCACCCACCCAAAGAGGTGTGATCCTCCCCAACTTTGTAAAGGCGACTAAGCAAAGTTAGGGATAAATCGCATTGACAATAAGGCGATAAGAACAAAAGTAAATATTAAAGTCGGCGTAAAAGAAATCAATCGGCATAGTAAAGGAAGGAAAAAAGATATGACATTGATGACAAATGCGAAGGTCGGTACATTAGAGCCGAAGGCTAATTACATCAAGTGGCCTAAAATCAGCAAAAGCAAAGATACATCAAGATAACCATTAGGACTACTAGCTAACATTAGACTTTTCCACGACTTCTAAAAGGTCTCCGACTTCAAAACTTGCTTATCGAAATATTGTTGGGATGGAGTTCAACAACTTCTCAATCTCATTTTTTTTTATCGGGATTTGGTAAGTAGTGAATTATGTATGTTTTTAATATATTAGAGTGCAATTTATTGGACTTCGTTTGTGATAAAGATGACCGATTAATTACTTATGTGTACTTTGATGATGAAATTCTACACTTGATCTATTTATTGTGTTTTTGGGTGATTTCAGATAATTTTTAGATTTTTTTTATGAAGCTCGAGACAAGTCGAGTGGGAAGAGCAGGAGTTGGTCGAGGCAATTATATGAAAAAGTCCAATAAAAGGGACTTAATATTACTGCTTCAGGGAATTCGACCAATTGGGCCATGAATTAATTGTGTAGTGAGAAAAAGTCTTTTGGTCCAGCCCATTATTAATTTTAATTACATGGCACATATAGTAAGTTGGGTGAGGCCTTTATTAACAAAGATACGTATATGTCATAAATCTTGTTTGATTTGGCGGTGGTTTGACTTGGAGAATAAGCAAGGCACATTATATATATGTGGGAATCCAGCAACATACAGGAGAGAGCATACAGGACGGACGTAGCTTTTTGGGGAGCGAAGGAACGCACGACAATTTGATAATTCGAGGAGAGTAACAAGACTGCAGTTTTGAGAATCGTATTTAGTTAGTACTTTTATCCCAACTCCGGAAATTTCTGAACCCGTATTTAATGTCGATGTTTTAATTCAAAACGTTTATGATAATTGTTTTTTGGATTGTTTAATATATATGGTTTAAATTCTTGCGTATTGGAATTGATTAATTTAGTTTGATTGTCTATGTTAATTGTTTTAATATATCTGTTAGTTCTAAGCACGTAATCCGTAATTGTTATGTGTGGTGACAATTGGTAACAGCTAGTGGTTCATTAGAAGTAAATTAAACCAAGTTCTTTGGTTAAAAATAGCGTCTTGCGACAATTTGTTTGCTCTCTATCCTAATTCGTAATGCTTCTACTAGGTTAAATCTATGTGCATACCTAGACTGCTTAGTTAGAAAGGTTCTCGCCTTTTCAATTGAATATAATTAAGAGATAAGACCGAGAAATCGAAGCGTTTTGATCCCGAGGGCATTAATTCTAAAAACAATTAGAATAAAGCGTTGAGGTTGATTTATCGTGTTAAGCCGGGGATGAATGAACTGTGAGTTGGGATACTTTCCTATTATTGAATCTATTCCTTGGAAAGTTATTGTTGCTTCATAGTTGCTATTTGCAAATTAGTTGTTTGAAAATCCTTTTTGAACCCCCCCCCCCCCCCACTTTGTGTTTGCCCATATAAATTCGCTGGTAATTTGCATAATTATAATCTCACGTTCCTAAATGGATCGATCACTTCTTATCACTCTTTCTTTAGTTAGTAGGGTAATTACAGGTAATTTAATTTGGAGCACCTCGGCAGTCTTGGCCAAATTTTGGCGTCGTTGCCGAATAGCAGTGAAATTATCTTTGTTACCTGTTGTGTGATATTAGTGTGGACATTATTTTCTATTTTATTTCTGGTTATTGGTGTGTTTATTGAGTAATTTTCTGGTCCCGTTATGCTGAAGTGGAATCAAAAGGGATTTGGCCCAACTCATACTTATGGTGAAATACAATTCTGATTTTATGCCTAGCCAAAATAATCCCACGGTCAAATCCTAATCCATCTCTCCTTGCGGTCAATTCCCTCTGCCTCCTGTATGCCCCCACCCGCCACTCCCACGTAGTCATCCCCACTTCCCTCACCACCACGCCGCCGAGCCCACAATTCACCTGCTCGCTGCACCACCATACCACCGCCGTCCAGCAGAAGCAGCGCCATCATTCAGCGCGTCGCGCCCCGTTCACGCATCACCAGCCCAGACCAGTCCAGCCGTGCGTCTACCTCTGTGCGCGTCCACCCCCCCAGCCCCGCCGTATAGCAGCCAAGCCCGCTGCCATCTGCTCTCTCTCGCGGCCCGCATGCCGTTGATCAGGTTCTTTTCTTTTCATGTTTTGCATTGCCACCCATATTGCTATGTTTTGCTTTTTATGTGATATGTTTCGGCTTGAGGACAAGCTTTGATCTAAGTGTGGGTGGGGGGGGTAGACTTGTGAGACATGGAATGGGAAGTTTATGTGCATTTTTGTGTGTCGTTTTCAAGTTTGTAAGTTGTTTTGTTGTTCTCTGTGCTGATAGTATAGAATTTTTGCAAGTTCTTATGTTCTTATTGTGTTTTGGAGTAGTGGAGTTGTGCATGGAGAAGTTAAGTTGCAATGATGAGTCGAGAGTTTGTGATTGAATTAATGTGATAACATTGTTGGGGGTAATTTGTGATGCATCCGGTTAAAGCTGCTTTGATTCATGCAAGATGAATTTGTAAGTTGATGAAAATTTGCATAAGGTACAATTAATTTATGGTAGAAATTTTGGTGAATTGATAAGTTGAGTTTCCAAATTGTGCTTTGACTTTGTGTAGTAGAGTAGTCTAATTAGGTTGCTTGATAAATGATGCATCTGTGGTGTGCCCCTTAAGGTTGAAAAAAAAAGAATTTGATGATTTGGAAAAATGGAGTTTAGTCGAAGAATTATGAAAAAAGAACCGTTCTGACTGCCCATTTTAGGGGATCGAAAAAATTCGAGCTAAAACCCTAACGATGGAGTGAAGTTGCGGTTTTGCATTTGAAAAAAAAAAAAAGGTCTTTGAGACAAACGCCTACTTTTCGGGGGTCGAGCGTTCAAAAGTCGGAAACAATTAGAGCTAAAACCCGACAAGTAGAGTGGTCTTTCGACCTTAGAGAAAAAATAAGGAGATAGGGGTACACTAGGATGTAGAGTTTGTTGAAACTACCTATTTTTAGATGAAGTGTATAGTAAGAATTCGAAGTATGGTAAGGGACTTAACGAGTCAAGGAATTAAGGATCTGTCGTAAATGATTTTGGGAACTTGAGTGAAAGCTATCAAAGTTCACGATTTCTAATTACATTGAACTTAGTCGAAATTTCATAAGTTGCTACTTTGCCATAGTGTCACATTTGGTGTGTAGAAAGGACCTAAAAGAATTTCTTAGCTTCTCCATTGTTTACTCTCTTGGTGTTGTTTTACTTGAGGACAAGCAAAAGTTTAAGTGTATTGGGGTATTTGGTAAGTAGTAAATTATGCATGTTTTTAATATATTAGAGTGCAATTTATTGGACTGCGTTTGTGTCCAATGACCACGATTAATTACTTATGTGTACTTTGATGATGAATTCTACCCTTATCTATTTATTGTGTTTTTGGGTGATTTCAGGTAATTTTAGATTTTTTATGAAGCTCGAGACAAGTCGAGTGGGAAGAGCAGGAGTTGGTCGAGGCAATTATATGAAAAAGTCCAATAAAAGGGACTTAATATTACTGCTTCAGGAATTCGACCAATTGGGCAGTGAGAAAAAGGCTTTTGGTCCAGCCCATTATTAATTTTAATTACATGACACATATAGTATGTTGGAAAGAAAAGTTGGGTGAGGCCTTTATTAACAAAGATACGTATATGTCATAAATCTTGTTTTGATTTGGCGGTGGTTTGACTTGGAGAATAAGCAAGGCACATTATATATATGGGAATCCAGCAACATACAGGAGAGAGCATACAGGACCGACGTAGCTTTTTGGGGAGCGAAGGAACGCACGACAATTTGATAATTCGAGGAGATAACACGACTACAGTTTTTAAGTCGTATTTAGTTAGTACTTTTATCCCAACTCAAATTTCTGAACCGTGTTTAAAAGTCGATGTTTTTAATTCAAGGCGTTTATGATAATTGTTTTTGGATTGTTTAATTTATCTGGTTTAAATTCTTGCGTCTTTGGAATTGATTAATTTAGTTTGATCGCCTTAGGTTAATTGTTTTTAATAATAATTGTTGTTCTAAAACCGTGGTCCGTAATTGTTGTGTGTGGTGACAATTAGCAGTAACAACTAGTGGTTCACTAGAGTAAATTAAACCAAGTTCTTTTAGAGATTTTCAATTGAATATAATTATGCATGACCATGAAATTAAATTCGTGCACAAAATAATTGTTTGCTCTCTATCTAATTAAGTAATGCTTCTACTAGGTTAAATCTGTAGGGCGTACCTGGGCCTTGGTTAGAAATGTTCTCTTGAAGAGCGTCTTTTCAATTGAATATAATTAAAACATGGACATGGCGTTGGCATGGTCTTCTCTCTGCCCAACCGGGGCATGATACTGCCAAGACCCTTGAGAGATAAGAAAGGCGACCTTTAGGGACCCCCTTGGGAGTGATCTCGCCACGACCTCGATCAATACCTTTGGAAAATTTGGCGTGATGTCATAAGACTCTTGAGGCAATTCAAGTAGATTAGCGAGTAATTATAAAAGTTAAGGAAAACATGTGTGACGGACTTACTCATTAACCGGTCTTCGTCCCAGCAAGCGAAGGTCTTCCTCGGTGTGACCTCCTCCAGGACAAAAGGTGGGTTGTGAGTCGACGATCTGGCGACCTTCCTATTCCCGATTTATCTCCGAGCCAATCTGAACCTATCTCCTCCTAGCCCTCTTGGCGGGCTCTCGAGTCTAATTGGCCCTTGGATTTTCTCTTCCCCTTTTAAGCGGTAGAGGGACGTTAAGAGGTCGGACTTGGAGGAGAGGGCATCGGTGGCCACCACATGCTTTGTCTGGCCGAGCACAAATTTCTTCAGGGCGCCATCCACGAAGGTGGTGGTTGGCGTCGGTAAAAAGTGTCTCGTTCACGTTAGTTGAATATTTTCTTTTAGTGTTTGAAAGCGATCGATGTGTTATAAGATGCATTTTGTGCATGGTGTGAGCGATTAATGTTGGGATACTTTTATATAGGGATCTGCTCGGGATGACCTCATAAACACAAATTTAAATTAACAATTATTACTAGCATGAATTAACCTAAGTGAATTCAAATAATAATTCATCCACAACATCATGCAAATAATATTTCACGTAAAAAGATCTAGCATGCGGAATTTCTAGGAGTTTAAAAAACTTACATTGGAGAAGACAACCGTTGAGACCAGACGAGGATCAAAATACCGGCTACCAACCAAAAAGTCCTTCTCAAGTATTCCCAAGTCCTCGTTCAATAACCGGGTGGAAGGTTCGATGAACAATTATAAAACAAAGGAAGATTAAATAATTTGTTGCTACCTTTGTGGATTTCTAATATTTCTGCACATGGAATTGTGTAGGGATGAAAAATTCATCCCTATTTATAATGGTAGGGTTGGACGAAAAATATAGAAGCGAAAAAAGGGTTAAGAAAGATCTTTTCTTGATCTCAAAGAAATTTTGAATATATCTCATATATTCTTCTT
Organism: Stenogyne calaminthoides; assembly: GCA_037126765.1. NCBI lineage: Eukaryota > Viridiplantae > Streptophyta > Magnoliopsida > Lamiales > Lamiaceae > Stenogyne > Stenogyne calaminthoides. The sequence continues at coordinate 41,835,408 of JBBCBC010000008.1, read as the reverse complement.
TCCCATAATGTATTTTTTCATAAAATCTCACACCTATTTTTAGCCTATTTTTTCGAAAATAAGAGAAGATTCCAAGATTGGATATTTCTTGAATTTATGAGATATTATTGTATTCCAAGAATACATATCATTTTCCATAAAATCTTTCCAAGAAAATCAAGAAAATATTTTATTTTTCTCTTACCCCAAAATTTAAAATTTCATATTAAAGAGGCCAGTGGGAGATTTCTTGAATTTATGGGATAATCTTGTATTCAAGAATACTTATCTCTTTTCCATAAAAATCTTTTCAAGAAAATCCTTCTCCTCTTTTCTTTAATAAATTTGAAAAATAATAAGGAAAAATATGCAACAAATATTTAATTTATTTTAAACACCTTTTATTTAATGGACTTTAATTGAAATTACTTGAGGGACCTTTAGGAGAATTAAGATGGACCTTCCAATGGGCTCTTGAATTCCAATATGGAGCCACAATATAATTGACCAATTAATATTAATTAATTTCACTATATAATTAATATTGCATATTGAATTTAACTTCGTATTACAGTAATATTGCTCCAGATTATTATTTCCGTGTTTAAGATTATTTAGTCCATTAATTATTTAAGCCCTTTTTTTTTTTTTATATTAATTAATATATTTATCATTAGAGTAAGGCAACTCAACTTTATTATCCATACCGGAAAATTAATTCCACTGCAAGATTTGATATGATAAAGGTTAGAGAGCCCACCAAGGGGACCCGATCATGCAAGGCGTTACAAGCACACCTGATTCTGTATTAATTTGAAGAATCATGTAATTAATATTATTACCCAAGATATAGAATGTCGAAGTCATGATGATTCTCTTCCCATTTATAAGTCAAAAGCAATAACTACTAATCACACACATTCCTTATTAAGTGGACAGAGATTAAAAAATCAACAACCAATTGGTCTAACTCTTCATCCCAAAGTCGGTGAGAATGAGTTTTGTTGGTCTAGTGAAAATGGTCTTACGTGTATGGGGAATACGTGTTGATGTTTTAAAACTTTTTTTTTCTTCTTGAGGTCGACTTGGGTTAGATAATCACGAAGATTAGGTCTCGAAGCACAAGTCGCTCACGAGTCAAAGTCTCTTGAGGCAGTGATCTGGTGCTTTTGAAAACCTCGGATAATCAAATCGAGTCTGAGTGTCGGAGATCTGAGTTGCTTGGATCGAGGATAACTAACTTCTTGAACCCTCGGAAGAGTAAGTTCGGTTTTAGTAACTATCTGTTCTAGCTTTTCTGGATGTCTTGAAATAGTTGGCCCTTAGTTTATGCTAGTTTTAAGCTTTCTTTGAAAACCTTCACCCGAATGGAATAGTGATTGGTACGTGATTCAATTACATGCAACTTTGGATTGGATTGATTCCAGCCCGGTATCGATTGAAAAGTATCTTTTCAAAATCAAGTCAATGCTGACAGTTAAGCCTGTTGATAAGGAAAGCAATAAACAACACAACAATTATAGTGGTTGAGACTCAAGCTCCTCGTCCATCTCTGCGATCCTCGGAGAATTCACTAATCAACACAGGCTTTACTACCTCGCGTAGTTTACTTACTCAACTTCGTACTGAGCTTCCGACTACTCCACTTGGTTTTACTTACTCGGCCCGACCTTGAGCTTTACGACTACCTCGGTAGTTTACTTACTCCAAACACAAACAAGCTTTGGACTACCTCCTCGTAGCTTACTAACTTCTCCTCTAGAGCTTTACATTACTCACGTGGTTTACTAACTCTTTACAAACTCTTCTCACCAACAAACACACTCCAACTACCTTCTCAAGGGTTTGGGGTTTCTCGGTTGGTTTCAACTAGGATGAGATATCCTTTACAATGAAGTACAATGCAAAGGGTTAGGATATCTCGACTAAGCTTTGGATAAAACTATCAAGCTAGAAAGCAGTTTAGTGAGCTCTCTTCAATATAAAAGCACTTGGGAAATTCTAAGTTTTTCGGTGCTTCAACTCTTGATAATAAGTTTGAGCTCTTGAGTTCGTATAAATTTCCCGTAACCTTACAATGTAGGGGTCACCGGTGTTTATAGAGCATACACCAAAGGTCACTTTTGAAAACTATCCGTTGGAGAGATAACCGTGAGTTTCCTCTTATGGTGTGTGAACGGCTATATTTGGGGTTTGAAACTCCCTAACACGTTTTAGGCAATAGTCTTTCATGTATACAGGTCTTCACTTTTGCGATCTGGAACTTAACCACATCGACATCTTTTTGGCTGACACATCGATTATCGGTCGATATAATTTACTGATCTTTGTCTTCCTCTTTTTGACTTTTGTCTCCGGTTAAAGGTAGACACCTTCAACGACTTTTTTGTTACAAACTACGAGTTTGATATAACCTTAACAACACCGACTTAGTTCCTTTATGCGCATTGAATGTCTTGGCAAGTATCTATTTTTCTAGGAATGGATCTTCCTCGATTATTGCATCATTGAGATAGATATATTGATGCCTCGGAACATTCGAGGTTTATCTTGAGGATTCGATACATTCTTGAGTCTTGATATTCTTTAATACTTCGATATTCTTGGTCTTGATCTTGATCTTGCGTCTTGAGTCTTGAGTCTTGAGGTCTTGAGTCTTACGAGGTGAAGATATCTTGGTGATGCTTTGAATCTTCATCTTTGAGTCTTGGTTCTCGATTTCATCTTGAGTCTTGATATCTCGATTTCTCGCGAGTCTTGATTCTTTCGATTTCTTCTTGAGTCTTGAAAACTTCGGTTCATCTTGGCTTTCAGTTTCTTCAAAAACATTAAGTTCTTGAGTCTTGAGAACCTATCTGAACTATATCTGTGACTATACATTTTCGAATAACATCCCGAATACTCTAAACCTAATCTGACTCAACTATCAAGATCATTACAACATGTCATACTTTCGGGGTTTTGGGATCTTAATCAAAATCATATATCTTTTATTAAATTCATCTCCCAAAATTTCCCCCTTTTTTGATGATGCAAAAACCTGTCTTGTTACAAACATATAACCTATAATTAGGGTTTGGTTTATCCTATTACAAGATTGGTTATATTTTCAACAATTTTCCCCCTTAAATAATGAGTCTCCCAATACTTTGGATAGGAGAATCTCCCAACAATTCTGAAGAGTCTCCCAACAATTATTCTTTCAACAATTTCTTGATGTGAATCTTCTTAAAAAGTTCATCACCAAATACTTAAATGATTAATTAGGAGACATTCATTCCGAGGCATATCAAATTTAAAAAGACATGTAAATAAGATAATGAGATATTATCTTTTGAGCAAGAATGATAAATCTTCATTGATGATTGGTTTGAGTTACTGATTACAATGAGTTTATCAACAAAATCAAAAAGACAAAAATTTAAAAGATTACACAATCTTACGAGTCTTGATCTTGATTTTTGGCTCTTTAGTCTTCGCTCTTTGGTTTGCTTCTACTTCAACTTCATCAGTGGGCACCTCGGTCGAACATTCGAAATACCTCTTCTTCGGTTCATTTCTCTCCTTGATGATATCTCAAAATTTGTTTCTGTTAAACCCAACCGCCCGACTATCTTGGCAATTTCTTGAGTAATGGCCTTCTAATTCACCAAGCCATTACCAAGTCTTGGAGGAGGGTAGGAATATGGACGAGGGGCTCTGTCGTACCTCTCCTTCATCGGGCAAGGTTCATCGACTTTGGAGATATTTTGGATAGAAGGTTGAGGAGATATTCAATGAATGCATCATTACGATCTGAGCTTTTCCCTCTCACTCCACTGAGCACATCATAATAGAACCCGGAAGGTTCTCTTGACCTCTTCCCATATCGTTGAGTTTGATAGGCATCCATTTATCAGCGTGGGAGGCCCACTTGGTCTTTTGATGTCTCTCCCTTTTGCTCATAAACTTCTTGAATCCTCCTTCGCCCGGCTCTTCTTGATCTTTTCACGATCCGCATCGCTTTGGCCCAGGCGGCTACTTTCTTGGCTTGTTCTATCTGGGTGTCTTGAGGCATTCTTATTGAAGACTTTCTTAAAGGTTGAGACTCGGATTCTTGATTCCTTCATCATCGAGAATCGGCTTTCTCTGGATTGGCTTAAAACCTTAACTCGCTTACTCTCGGGTTGAACAATGCCCAAGGCTTTTTTTCCTCTTCATAAGCGGTCCGGCCCGACTGGCTTGTTCCGATCTTAGCTCTGCTTTTCGGCTTCTCTCTTGCAACATCAAGCATGGTTTCGCCAGAAACTTCGAGTGTGAATAAACTTCTCCACAAGCAAACCCGGTTTGTCGGTAACCGACTTCCTTCAAGGCTTTGGATAGATTATCTGATTGACATCTTTTCGGCCTTTTTCTCTCCAAATCGTGCGAATAACTTCTGAGGTCCTCATTTGGTCTTTCCCCCTTATTGGCACCGTAATTTGGAAGAAGTCTGAAAGTCTTTGTGTCCATGTGATATTGTTCTTTGCTCATGGCTTTTGCACCTCCTCCATTTAGCTGTCTTACTCATCTTCGGCCTCACGATGTGGTTCTTAGCCACGAGAAAATTCTTCGAACATATGGGCAAAGGCGGAAGAGTGCTTCATAAACATCTCTGTCATCTTGGTCATGAGCAATGAGCTCATTTCCTCAACAACAGATTTAATCATCACTTCATTCCTCTCATCAATTTCACCTCTAAAAATCTGATTTGACTCACCGATATACATTTCATTTTGACCTTGAGCTCATTCTTGACTCCCTCCGGCTTTCATTCGACTTTTCTTCCATGGAGGTCATCGCTGAGGTCAGTGTTTTGGATTAACACAGGTACGAAAAGACTAAGGTTTTCCATCTTGAGCTTGGGCGGCCAATGTTTCTTCCATCTGAGCAATCTTGTTCATAATTGGCTCAACCTTCTCAAGTTTCTCCATCAAAGGGGGTAAGTAGATCTCGGAACATGCACTTCTGTGTTGTTTGATCATCTGACTTGACTTCATCTGAGCTCAGGTCTCCGTGACGAGCCTCGATCATTTATCGAACAATTCGGAATTAAAGATAGAACTTTTCGATAACTTTGGCATAATTGTTAATAGTGCAAAAGATTTTTGAAGAGTGCTAACTTCGATCTGAGGATGACCGATTCGGGTTTGATCGGCACAGAAGTCTCCTTCTCCATCTGAGGCGATCCTCGGCATCTCTGTTGGTCCCCATCTCCATCTTGAGATTTGTCTCCATGCTAGGGGCACCAACTGGTAGCTTTCCTTTTCGGCTTATCTTCCTCTGAACCCGGCTCGTCAAAATCGTAAATTTTTCATCTGAGCTTTGTCTCCTCAGACCACGAGGAAGTCGGTCGGGGAGGTCTCTCCTCATTCCACGGTCTTCCCCTCTGAATGCAGCAATAACAAGCATCTCGGGAAGAGTCGATTGAGGATGAACATAGTCGACCTATGTCTGAAGAAGACATCTTAGGGATCGGGGTATGAGCTGAACTCGGGGTAGTGATCAGAATGGTATTCCCCTTGCTCCTCCACTTTCGCGCCTTCGACCCTCGCCCTTCTTTCATCTCGGGCTCTGGTTCGGTTGAAGCATCGGTGAGGATCAAGAAGTAGATCACTTTCGAGGAGCTCATCAAGAATAAGCGCTCACGGTCTTGACTTCTGAGCGTTGTGCGGTCGAGTCCTCGGTTTGCATCGAGTGGGTTACGGGGCACGAGTTGGCACGTCCTCCAGTTGACTGAGTTGGCTCTTCTCTTGTCACGAGCGACACACTTCTTGATAGGAATCTCACGAGGGGCTGAGTTCCTTTGAAAATTTCTGAGAAATTTTATGCGAACTAGTGATGTCTCAAGCACCTCCGGAAGACCTGCTCGCCGGTCTGTTCATGCCTTAGAGATAACTGAGCCAAAACTTGCAATGGTGAACTCTGGCGGTTTGGCCCTCGGGTTGAATCTCTTGACTCCTTTGCCATCTTCGCCGGTGAGAACCACCAATCTTCTGGCGGCTTAGGGGCGGGGTTTTCTACTTTTTAAACTTCTCACTTTGCTCCATCTTTGCCTCCATGAACCTCCCCCCTGGTTTGTTGGGTCTCTTCTTAAGCAGCTTTAGGTGATTCTACTTTCTTTTTCTTTCTTCCCTCGATGGCACCTTTTTTGACCATAGGCTTGAATAGCACTTTGGACTTAGGGAATGGGGTCGAATTGGCGAAGATATCCTCCTCCTCTCTGCACATCTCCAAAATATAAGCTATTTTGGTTGCATGGTGGATCTTCCTTTGTCGAGATCGCCCGTCGACCTTCTTGAAGACTTTGGCTTGCTCCTCACCATCCCAATCGAAAATTTCAGCGGTTGAAGTCGGTGGTGGATGAGGCCTCAATCGCCGCCATCAATCCCGAGCTTTGGGGTCTTGATCTGCTCAAAACTCCCCAAGGCTCATGATGCTTTTGCTCACAATATCCATCAAAACTTCGATATTGTGGCTTCAAATTCACCTAAATATCTTGATGTAGCCTCAAATTTCCGCGGGATTCTCGGCAATCTATCTAAATACTCTGCTCCTACCCAACATATACATAGCGTCCTCTCCTTTATCCGAGAGCTCAAAACATCATTCAAATTCTTGGAATAATATACAAATCCTCTCTCAAAATCGATGTATTTGGATGATTGCTCTAAATGTGATCTGATGTCATGAGAATGCATACCATCCTCTTCATCTATTCTCAAATTCTGGATGAATTAGATTACCTCTTTTTTGCGTACTCTTGATCCGGTTAAACTGCGACTAGATGAGTGAAGTTTGTGTCGAATCATATGCGAGTATCCTCTTCGGCTTGGAGTTGGTTTGTGCTATCGGCGAGACAAGCGAACTCATACGGGGCTTGTTACGTTTGACTAATCTCTCGAATAGGGTTGGGGCCATTTTGGACATGAAGAATTTAAGCTTTAGGGTTTAGGAATTTACGGGCAAAGGATTTTTAAATGAAGGATTTGGGAGCGAAGGGTTTGATAAAATTTTGGCTTGAATGGCTTATTGGGGTATAAATAAGCCGAGATGCGTGGGAATCCGTTGGTTGGGTGAAAAACAGCGGTTGAGATTAATCTCCAGGTGTCGAATTATCTGAAACGATCTCTCCGAAAAAACCGCCAAACTATCCTCATTGGTCAATAATGTAACGAGCATTAAATACTATTGACCTTCTTGAATTTCAAATGAT